>JACEEZ010026318.1:0-14885 GCA_016584305.1 Chionoecetes opilio
ACCCTGGCCACCTCTTAACCCTTCTACGACACATTTATCCTCTCAACTACTTCAGCTTTGCCTGTCACCTGTTGCTCCTACCCGAAAACCTATCTAGCTACGATACCTTATCCCCTAACTTCCTGAAACTAACTCAACTCCTCACCTTTGCACTTTTGATGTTGACGTGACGACGCCCGGACTGGACACGAAAATTATGAGCTTGAGATTGAGCTTGGGTTGAGATTGACACTGACAGACTTGTCAGACTTGGGGCTGTTGGGAGCGGGGTTTTGCCACTTGCCAGGGAGGGAAGCCACAAAACCTTTAAAAACCTTTTTTTGGTCGAAGTCCAACGAGGGAACCCACGCGCGGAAAGTCATAGTTTTGGTCGTAAACGTGCACACTGGCCAACGACTGCTCAAGACCGGTCTTAGCAAGGTCGGAAGTCTCCGGGCCCATGCTCATTATTGCTGGTATCTAAAAAATTTTTTTTTATAGGTAATGTAGACATATGATTGCATTTTGGATGGATTTATTCATATTGTTACGACGCGCCACAACTCGAGCTCAGGTTGAGATTGAGAGATGTGAGTGGTTGTGGTGGCCAGAAGAGGGGGAAAGGGGAGGAGACCGCGTGGAACAAACGGAGGCGAGGCATCTACTGGAAAGGTCTCCGCAGAAACCACCCGAAGGATACGACGCGTCCACCAGGAAACAGGGTTACGTAGGGCTAGTGGGGGTTTTCACAGGCAAGAAGGTGGAGGAATAGTCCCCTGAGCGGGTGAAATAGGTAGCAGTGGCCGGGGGTTTAGCGAAGGGGCGGGCGCGCGTGGGGTGGATGCCGTGAGGTAACCAGTGTCTCCTTTTCCCCACCATCCGGTGGCATAGTGTGTTGAGTTTTGGTGACTCTGGTATGTTATAAGTGCATAACAGTGACTGTATTTTGCAGTGGAGGGAACATTTGGGGCTGCGACGGTCGGCAAGTGATCGGCCTATGAGGAGGGGCTGTTGTGTCTCACGGTGGGCGTGAGGTTGTTTTTTTGTAGTGTTTACCTATTACAATTATAGTCTGGAAAGGATACCCAGTGTGTTTTTCCGCATGTGCCTGTCTATGTGTGTTTAATGATTTGGGGCGAGTTGCCCTTCTTTGAGGATTTTGTGTTATATTTGCCTGTAACCTTGTATTATGATTTTTCTGTTTCTTTTTTTTAGTTTTGGCTGGCCGAGGTCGGCCAGTTTTTGTGACGGGAGGGCAGTGTTACGAACGCGCCACAACTCGAGCTCAGGTTGAGATTGAGAGATGTGAGTGGGTTGTGGTGGCCAGAAGAGGAGGAGACCGCGTGGAACAAAACGGAGGCGAGGCATACCACTGGGAAAGGATCTCCGGCAGGAAACCACCCGAAGGATATGACGCGTCCACCAGGAAACAGGGTTACGGTAGGGCTAGTGGTGGTTCACAGGCAAGAAGGGTGGAGGAATAGTCCCCTGAGCGGGTGAAATAGGTAGCAGTGGCCGGGGGTTTGGCGAATGGCGGGCGCGCGTGGGGTGGATGCCGTGAGGGTAACCAGTGTCTCCTTTTCCCCACCATCCGGTGGCATAGTGTGTTGAGTGTGGTGACTCTGGTATGTTATAAGGTGCATAACAGTGACTGTAGTTGCAGTGGAGGGAACATTTGGGACTGCGACGGTCGGCAAGTGATCGGGCCTATGAGGAGGGGCTGTTGTGTCTCACGGTGGGCATGAGGTTGTTTCTGTAGTGTTTACCTATTACAATTATAGTCTGGGAAGGATACGAGTGTGTTATTCCGCATGTGCCTGTGTATGTGTGTGCCGTGGTGGTGTTGTGCCCGTGTGAGGAGCCCGTGCTCAAGGCCTTAGGGGATTCATTGCGTCTGGTCCCGATTAGACACATAACCGGACTGAGCCCGATCATTCCCACGCGTCTGAAGCCAGCCCAGCAAGAGAGGCAAGTCAGTTGGGCGGCTGTGGGAGGGCGGTTTTGCAACAATATATATGAGTAAAGAGATGAAATACAAGCTAGGGACTCATCCACGTCTGGCAGCGCGGCCTTCGGCAGCAGCAGCAGCAGGATGAAGCCCGTGGGGTGGATATAATTATCACCACCAAGGGAGATGTCTTTGGTAATATTTAGTAGGGGAGCGAGAACCCCTTGAGGAATCCTATGATCCCTGGTGATATCCTATGGTGCTTTCACAGGCGTGGGAGCTGACTGTCTTCTTCAAGAAGGCACAGGTGCGGCGGATAACTGCGGGTTTTTACTCAAAACATTTGAGAGTGGCGGCTGGAGCCGCCAGCTCCTCCGCCACGGTAGGTTTGGGCAGGATTAAACTTCTTATTACTCGTTATTATACAACTTAGTGATTATGGTGAGATGTTATATATACGTGTCATTATCTAAATCAATGTAGCACCGTGTGTCACCTTAAATAAGGGTGATTTATAGATGTTATGATGAGGTGACTACTGGCGGGGCAGTGCGTGATGGAGAAGTTCTTGCCGCGGGGCCTCCCCATATCACAAATATTGTCTATTTCAACCCACATACCCCACCTTCTAAACCACCAAAACATAGCAACACAGGCTCCTTATTTATATATTTACTATTCTGATACATTAAAACTCCTTAAAAAAACAAGCCTTCTGAATAAAACGAAAATTAGTTTGAGATGACGGGGACAGAAGACGGAGAGAGGCAGTCTGGCATGCCATTCTTCCCCGGGAAATATGTCTCGCTGACTTGTGATTGGTCGAGAAGTTTTAAAAACATTTTTGTCATTGGCTGGTGACTGATGAGACTTGATGACGCCCTTACTCGTCTTAGCCAGTCAGCGCCTTCCGACGCGTTTACGACCGACCGAGGGAGGCTTTGTAGCTTCCGTCGAAAGGAAAAAGAAGTATCTAGGTAGTCGGGAGATGGTCGTTGCTGGCGATACGACCTTTGTTTCTGGCTTCCCCCCCCCCCCCAGGTGTCTCTCGCACGGGCCAAACATTTGGCTAAAAAGGCCAATTTTAAGGCCAAACCCATATTTTGCCAATATCTTTGCCAATAACTTTTGCCAAAGCCAATGCTTTGATCAAAATTAAAGGAATGCCAGTAACGGGGTCGACTACGAGTCGACAAATACACGTCTTCTTCTTCTTCTTCTTGTGACCTTTTCTGCTTATTATCGCTTTGTAGGTCGTCTGTCAAACGGTCAAGGCGTGGTTTTGTCTCGACGGAGACGCTGGAGAAAATCGAGGAGAGTCGCGCTGCCAGGCTGGCTGGGAACCAGGACCAGCACAGGGCTCTGTCACGCCGGACTAGAACCCTCCTGGGGAGAAAAAGGAGAGGTATGTCAGGAGTCTCGCTGAGGATGTCGTCGGTCATTTGAACGCTAATGACCTCCGACCCGCCTACCGAGCCCTGAAGAACTCCGTTCCCCAAATCTCCATCTCGGGGGAGTGCTATTCGAAACAGCAGATGGGCGCCTCGTGTCGGACATGGAGGGCTGAGTACTTTGGGCAGTTGTTCACGGTGGACCCTCCAACTGAGCAGCTTCAACACCACTGGGTTACGGGCAGTGGATGCCGATCCTCCCATTGGGCAAACCGCACCCTCTCTGACGAATCAGAGAGGCTGTAGCAAAGTTGCGGGGTGGAAAGGCAGCTGGTGTTTGTAATATCAGTGCGGAGCTCCTCAAAGCTGGGGGTGAGGCCATGATCCGCGGGTTGCATGCTGTCCTGACTGCCGTGTGGCAATCAGGTACCATTCCTCCTGACTGGAAAGGGGGCTGGTCGTCCCTATCTGGAAAGGGAAAGGAGACCGTCAGGACTGCAACAATTACCGCGGTATTACACTGCTCAGCGTACCAGGCAAGGTGTTGCCCATCTATTGCTGACACGGATTCGCAGTCATCTGGTGAAGCATCAGAGACCTCAGCAGTCTGGGTTTCACGCCTGGTAAGTCAACAACGGACCGTATCCTAGCGCTTCGTGTCCTGGTGGAACGCCGACGTGAGTTTCGACAGGGGATGCTTGCAGCCTATGTTGATCTCAAGAAGGCGTTTGACTCAGTGCATCGTGAGTCACTTGGGCTCTTCTGCGACTTCGCGGGATTCCTGCAAGGACTATTGGTTTGATAACTGGTCTGTATTCTGGGACTGAGAGTGCTGTGAAGTGTGGGGCAGGTGTATCCAGCTTCTTTCCTGTGAATACAGGAGTGAGGCAAAGGGTTGCGTGCTTGCCCCATCACTTTTCAACACTTGTATGGACTGGGTATGGACAAGGTTGTAGATCAAAGTGATTGTGGAGCATCCTTCGGCAACACCAAGATCACTGATTTTGTTTTTGCCGATGATGCAGTAATCTTTGCTGAGTCGCTGGAGGTTCTGGTGATGGCTCTCGAGGCGCTGCACGAGGGGGGCAAACCCTTTTGAGACTTGAGGTCTCCTGGCTTAGACCAAGGTCCAGGTGTTTGGAGATTTACTAGATAAGCAGTGCAGCCCTGTTCATGGCGGTGCGAGGACATTGAGATTTGGAAAGTTTTACATACCTTGGTAGGCAGTCCATAATGACGGCGGGGTCACGTCAAGAAGTCTTCGGTGGATTGGCATAGCCCGCGGTGTTATGGACTCGCAAAGCGGGAGTATTTGGCTTTGTCGGTACCTGTGCAGGAGGACAAAGATCCGGATCTTCAAGTCGCTTGTGACCCTTTGTCTTACTCTATGGTTGTGAGACATGGACACTTAATAGTGACTTGAAGAAACGAATAAATTTGCCTTTGGTAATAAGTGTCTTCGCAGAATCATGGGGTATCGCTGGATGTTTAGTGTTCAAATCAGCGATTGCACCGTGAGACTGAATCGAGGCCTATTACCTGCATAGTCCGTCAGCGCCAACTTCGGCTATATGGGCATGGGGGCACGCTACCCTAAAACCGATCCTTCCCATCGGTTTTTTATCTGTAAGAGACAACCCGGCGTGGAGGAGGCCAAGGGGGCGCCCACAAGTTTCGTGGCTGGGGCAAGTTGATGTTTCTTGTCGAGAGCTGCTTGGTATGGGAAAGGAGCCTGCATGGGAACTCGCGCGTGGTGACCCCCGGGAGTGGCGTCGTAGGGTGGGCGGGGCGACGCGCCCCCCAGCGTATGCCCCTAATGATTGATTGATTGTCAAACTCGGGGTCGAACTTGACACATTTCTTCCTTCTTTGCCACTCTGTAGCCCTTTCTTTCCCTGCCACCTGTAGGGAGAGAAGGGCACAACAGGGCAGTATATACACAGACATAAGTCCCTCCTATCAACTACCCTCCTATACGTCTTCTACATTCCCACCCAATCTTTTTTCCCAAGCCTGCTTTAAAAACACCTTAGTTATTTCTAATATTTTCCTTCTCTCTTCATTACTCCCATACAGTCCTAGCACAATAAGGATTCCCCCATCCACTTCGTATATCCTTCTATCCCATTCACCGTCTCCTATCTCTCCTAATATGGACTGTATCAGCCTCCTCCTCTCCTGCTCATATCTGCCACACTCTATTATCAAGTGTTCAATAGTTTCCCTTGTTCCTCTACAGAAGCTACAGGCCTGGGCCCATACTTATAAAGATTTAGGATTCGTCTTAGACTCGCTCGAGTCTTAAACATGGCGGCCGGCGTCCTAAATAATTTCGAGCGCATCCTAAATCGCTAAGACTCGTCCTAATTTCGAGGTTTGGCTAGGACAGGGTGTGAGGTGTCCTAGCGAGCAGGGCGGCGGCTAAGACTCGTCCTAAGGACGTAAACATGGCGTGCTCCACCCACTCCTGAAAACTTTTCGTGATAGGATAGATGTACTGGACGAACTTTGATACATAACTAACAAGCGATACCGCTTGGACCGAAAAGGGATTATATATGTGACAGACTAGTGGGAGATGTAATATAAAGCAAAACTAAAAATACGGCCATCAGTGCATGACAAGTCACGAGTGTGTTATTATTCACTCTTTGAGGTAGTCAGTTCCTCCTGCCTTGATATCATGTATCGTGAAAACAGATTAAAGTGCATCCCCCAAAACTGTTGATGAAGAATGGTATCATGTTGAGAATAAAAGCGATTTAGAGTAGGCCACTATAAATAAAAATTTAAAAAATTGAAAAAAAGTCGTGATTTATTAAGCATGGAACAATAATCCATATAACTATTTCTCTTCCCACTGCCGTAGCCCTTGATAATTTTTTTATTTGTTCTTGATATCATCTGTTAAATACCAAACCCCACCTCTAACCTAACTTAACAGTTTTGGTTGAAAGAACTAGATTCTAGGTAGTATATGTATCAGCATTATTATTCAATTGCGCCATGGGAAGGAATTGGGGTTTAAAAGACCCAGAATGAAGAAATCTACACTATGAAACAGGTTAGAATTGTCAGGCTCGAGGATGACCTAAACCAAACGGTAAATATTCCGCAGGAGTTGGCGGTGTGTTGGCGGGTGGCCCAAACCACCCGGACAATCGCGAAACCATAAAATTTAGTTTTTTTTAACCTAAATAACTCAACATACCTAACCAAATCTACCCTAAGCTTAACATAACCTAAACCAAACCTTAACATAACCTAAATCTAACCTAACCTAACTCAGCAATTTGGTAATAATGGACAAATGACTTGCGGTCGTTTTCAGCCCACCGACTATTTTTTCCTGGTCTTCAATAGGTGCATTTTCTAATGGAGATAGTTTATTTTGCGCAAGCCCAAATTTAAAAAAAAAAAAAAATCATCACCGAATTTTTGTACCGTTTCCATTAAACACTATCTCCATCAGAAAAAGCACCTTAAAACTTGTCCGGGAGAAATTAGTCAGGGTCTTATAGGTTTTAATGAAACCTAACCTAACCTTTTAGGTTTTAATAAAACCCAAACTAACCTGGAAAATCTTAAAAACAAGGTTCTCCCACGCTAAGCTGACACAAATGTTGGCCTACGTATTCCCTACTGTCTTTAAGAACATCTGTTTATATTTTAATGAGTCCCGATCCTTACTTTGTCTACATGGCCGATATTAAATTTCAGCGATCCATAATGTTATATTATTTAGTTTTTGGTTGCGGGTCCCGGAAGATCCCAGTAGAAGATGCTCGTAGCCGAAACGCCGTGTGACGAACGCGCATATTTTTTTCCACCAAATACGGGCATCTTTTGGTAGCAAAATACCAAAAGATGCCGGAAAAAGTGTGTGTGACACGGCCTTTAGGTTAGGTTAGGGCCAGGTCAGGTTAGGTTAGGTTAGGGTTTCGTTAAAGTTAGGTTAGGTTTTGTTTCACAGCACAAGGGGCTCGAAGAGGGGTGCTAGGTTAGGTCTGTAGAGTTGTCATCTTTAGAATAGAGGCTCAATCTCCCATCTTCTTCATGGCCAACAAACTTGGGGACATGGTGGAAACCTGGGTTTTGGGTGGGGGAGCACACACATAAGGGAAATATGGCCCCCCCAAAAAAAAATCCTTAACTAGGGAAATTTTTCCTAGTTCATGGACTTTATCGGGGCAATTTCCCTTAATGTGTCTCCCCCCCCAAAAAGGAGCACACTCATAAGGGAAATAAAGACTCCCCACAAAAAAATCCCTAAACTAGGGAATTTCCCTAGTAATAGACTTAATCGGGGTAATATTTCCCCGATACAGTTCATGAACTAGGGATATCCCCAGTTAGGGATTTTTGGGGGGGGCCAATTTCCCTTATGTGTGTGCTCCCCCACCCAAAAACTACGGTTTCCCACCATGTCCCCAAGCTTGTTGGGTATAAGAAGAAGATAGAGGGGGGGACCTTGTTCTTAAGATTTACCCCTAACCTTAACCAAAGTATATCTAACCTAACATTATAAGGTTTCATTTAAAAACCCATAAGACTCTGACAAATCTTTCCCGGCCAAGTTTTAGTGCTTTTTCTGATGGAGGATAGTGTTTTTAATGGAATGGGACCAAAAATATTCGGGTGATAATTTTTTTTTTTTTTTTAAACTGGGTTTTTCGCAAAAAAAAAACTATCTCCCGGTAATAATGGGCGAGAGTTCGCGGTCGTTTACAGAGACACCCAAATATTTTTTCTTGGCCTACAATAGGTGCTTGCTCTAATGGAGATAGTTTATTTTGCGCAAAAAAGAAAAAAAAAAAAAATGAAAAAAATTAAACTTAACCTAACTTATAGGTTTTAATGGAAACCCTAACCTAACTGGGAAGGGGTTTTTAAGAAACCTAACCTAAACCATATAGGTTTTAATGAAACCTAAACCTAAAAATTAACCACAAATATAGGGCACATTTTTTTAATCTTTTTTTTTTGGGTTTGCGCAAATAAAACTTCATTAGAACAAGGAACGTAAAACTTTGGAAGAAGTCCTTCACCCCTATCTTTTTTTTCTTCCCCTATAGCCAACAAGCCTGGGGAACTGGCGGGAATAGGGGTTTTTGGGTGGGGGGGGAAACAAATATAAGTGATTTATGGCTCCAAAAAAATCATCAAAGGGCATATATGTAAAAATCTAACCTAAACTAACCTTAACCACAAAGTATACCTAAACTAACCTTAACCACAAAGTATACCTAGCCTAACCCAACCTTAACCACAAAGTAAAACCTAACCCAACCTAACCTTAAACCACAAAGTATACCTAACCGAACCTAACTTTAAACCTAACCACAAAGTATACCTAACCTAACCTTACCACAAAGTATACCTAACCTTTAAACCCCAAAGTATAGCTAACCTAACCACAAAGTATACCTAACCTAACCAACCTAACATAACCACAAAGTATACCTAACCTAAACCTAACCTTAACCACAAAGTATACCTAACCTAACCTAAAATTAACCACAAAGGGATACCTAACCTAACCTAATAACCTTAACCACAAAGTTAAAACCTAAAACCCAACCTAACCTTAACCACAAAGTATACCTAACCTAACCTAACCTTAACCACAAAGTATACCTAACCTAACCTAACCTTAACCACAAAGTATACCTAACCTACCTAACCTAACCACAAAGTATACCTAACCGAACCTAACTTTAAACCTTAACCAAAAAGTATACCTAACTTAACCTTAACCACAAAGTATAACCTAACCTAACCACAAAGTTACCTAACCTAACCTAACCTAACCTTAACCACAAAGTATACCCAACCTAACCTAACCTTAACCACAAAGTATACCTAACCTAACCTAACCTTAACCACCAAAGTATACCTAACCTAACCTAACCTAACCTTAACCACAAAGTATTCCTAACCTAACCTAACCTAACTGGGCTTAGAATTTTTTGAGGCACCTCATATTTCATAGCGGCCGTGTGGGTTAACCAAGGCTGAGCGCACGCTGGAACCTTTACAGATGTGAAGTACAATAAAACATACAATACAGGCGGTATTCATTTCAGTCAAAGCCGGAAGGAGGAGCTCCAAAAGTATTTCCCAAGCACCTATTGTAGGCCAAGAAAAAATAGTCGGTGTCTCTGAAAACGACCGCGAAACTCTCGTCCATTATAACCCTATCTCCATTAGAAAAAAAACCTATTGTAGGCCAGGAAAAAATAGTCGGTGTCTTTGAAAACGACCGCGAAGTCCTCGTCCATTATAACCGGCAGTCCTTGACGTATCTCTTCGCCAATCATCTCGGCATGGAAAATTCCCCTCGCAGGACATAGGACATTTTTCCTTGCTTGAAAGAGCTGGCCAAGGATGAAAGTCTTGTCCTGAAAAATATTATTTTTCTCGTCGATAGAGCGAAGACAATGTCAATGCTTGTGTCTTTTGAACGGAACGTTGCATATCTGGTACAATTATTCTTATAGATGAATTCATTCGTTGTAGTCTTCAGCAATTATCATAGAAATATTAATCTTGTGTTTTTTGATATTTTTATACCTTTCTGATGACTCTTAGTAGTGATATTTCATGAAATCCAAATTGGACTCTTGCTAAATGTAGCGCTCAGCGCTTCGTCCTAAGCCGCCGTCCTAGGACGCGTCTTAGACTTTCCTCGAACCTTAGGACGCAGGGTTAGGACGAATCCTAGGACGAATCCTAAATCTTTATAAGTATGGGCCCTGGTCCTGCCCATCCCTACTCCTAGCCTTCACATCTAGTGTTCCTGTCCTTGTATTGCCTTCACCAATGAGACATTTTCTACGGGGGTTTTCGCTTGCAAGCGAAAAAAAATTGATTGCAAGCGGTCACCTTTATAGTGCCCATATATATTTTATAGTGTCCAAACAAACATTTTGCTTGCTGCCGCAACAACAAATTTTTGCGGGTCGGACAATCATCTTCCCTGGATGATTGAACAGCAAGCGAAATTTGAGCAATCAACTTTTTTTTCGCTTGCAAGCGAAATCCCCCGCAGAAAACGCCTCAACAGTCTGCTTCCCCAATCACCTGCATGCCAGTGAAGTGCCTCAGGCTTCTCTTTCCTACAGTACCACTTTAACGTGGATTTACCCTCCATACCTGCTCTCCACCTAGCTAGTCCATTGTCTTCTATTCTTATCCTCACCTCCTTGGTTCTTATCCTGTCCCAGGTTTCTACTAGGTTTTCTCTCCTTTTCCACCTCTCTAATTCCTATATCCATGTTGAGCTTGTCCAAACCTCCTTCAGGATCTGCTTCACCCATCTATCCTCACTAAGTCCCTCTATTTTCTTCAGGAGGTTAAGTTTCCCTTTTAAAATCCTTTTCCTGAAGGTGCTCCACCCCATATCTCCTCGAATGGCCTCCACAGCTGTGCTGGTTGGGGCTCCTAATCCCCATCTACCCATAATGTTCTGTGTCCTCTCTAGCTTAGTAATGTCTCCCTTCCGATAATAGGTTATCTCAGACCCATACAAGCAGTATGGCACTGCCATTCCTTTCCAAAGACTCCTACCTACTTCATATTTGTTAATGTGTTGCCATATACTCCTATGGAGAAGTTTATACCTGGTGCCTTTGTTATTTGAATGATATTAATTGATTATGATTTTTCATTTGATTACAACTTGAATTGAGAATTGACAACTAGTCTTATGACTTCACTATGTGATTATAGTATGAACACTTCTCGCTGCGGAGAGTACTGAAATGGGGATGAATTTAAGGGGAAGGGGTAGGAGTTTAGGTTAAGGGGAAAGGGTATGAGTTAAGGGGAAAGGGGATGAGTTAAGGGGAAGTGCTGCCACCAGCTCAAGCGAGTAGTTCTCTGGTTTACTCCCTGAGCACGTGAATAGATATATATATTAGATTTATCTTGGTAGTCGTGATTGATACGTGGAATTATACCGAGTAAGGCTGACTCTTTTGGAAGTGTGGGGAAGTATTATCCTAACACGCGGAATAGTCCCCGGGGGGTTTTTGGCAAAAAAACACAAGAACTATATTTGAAACACCCATCCTATTTATTCACCATGAAACATTATTTCTGTTTGAGATCTTAGACACATACATAAACTCTAATTTTGGGAAAGGGCAAGCTCTTTAGAGCGTAACCTCCCTCACAGAATCATTTTTAGAACTACCACCTATGTCCGTATCAACGAGCACTATAGGTATACATGGAAATATATATATATAGGGGGGAAAATGTGAGAGTAATGAGTTGGTGTGGGGGATTCACTGTACCATGTGGCCCGGTTCTGGAGAGGAAGGAGCGAGACACTCCCGTCGAAGCCTACAATGAAGTTGTAGAGAGACTCACGTTAATAAACACTTATAAGGATGGGGCAGGCCTCTATGCGTTTTGTGAACCCGAACAAAAGTACCTTATATGAGCAAAATAGATAGATTATCATAACAAGGAAGGGGGGAAACAGGAGCGAGGTGCCGAAGTCTTTCCTACAATGAAGTGTAGAGACGACTGACTCCTCTTGGTAGCTAAGGCGAAGTTGGGATGAAAAGGAATGTTCGAATTCTAATTTTTGGCCTCTCTGAAGAACTTATAGACCCTAGATGACCAATTAACTAATTTAAACAAGGTAACTATGAAAGGGCTGCCTATAATACAGTTCTGTTTCTTTGATATAGAAGAATTTAATATGTTTAATCTAATATCCGGGGGAAAGTGTTATTCTCGTTCGCTCACGCACACGAACGCGCTTTGTTGAGAGAACCCAGGTAGTGAAGTCGAACCCTAAATTTGGTCGACTTTAATTTAGCAAATAACTCGACTAACACATCCATTTATGAACGTGATCTGTCACTATTGTGACTATTTTGAAGGACATTAAGAATCAGGAGAGTTCCTTTGATGGATAGGAGGGTTGGGGGAGGATAAAAAGCTTTGAATCCATTAGTTATCACTGATCGCGAAATAAGTATCCCACGAAATGTTGACTCGCACGCGGAATGTCGGGGGGGAAGGGAGTGAGAGGAAGGAAGGAAGGAAGAAATGGCGGGTAGGAAGAAAGAAGATGACTCACCCGAGAAAACTAAAAGATTGAATTGCTTACGGGGCATAACCCGGGAATTATATGATAATAATTCTCATCCTATCTCTCCTGAATAACGGGCATTACATTAATTGTCCTACTTCCCCCGTTAATGATCATGCCTGTCATCCTCCTAGCCTTTCCCTCATTAGTTTTCCTTTGTCTTTCTCCTCCAACTCCTTCCTTACTTACTTCCAGTCCTAAGTATGTATACCTATCAACCACCTCTAGAATGTTGTTGTCCTGCTGGACACAGGGGCGCCGACTCGCCGAGAGAATTGAAATGTGCCGGGGCAGGACTAGCAGAGCTTCACAGAGAGGTGTCACTCGGGCCGCGCCATTTTGGATTTTGAACCAGTGGCGCCGCCATGCGGATGGAGTCTTCCGTCAAAAGTGTCACAATGCTTATATCATTACTGTGCACGGTATTTTGCTTTTTCAATACCCTAAGACGCAAACATATGTAGTATTACGTTAAAATAATGAACTGAAGTGGTACAGGGTTCCCAGAATTGGGAGTTCCCCCTAAATTTGGGGGGAGGCTCAAAAGTGTCAAAATGCTTATATCATTACTGTGCACGGTGTTGTGCCTTTTCAATACCCCACGACGCAAATATATGTAGTATTAAGTTAAAATAATGAACTGAAGTGGTATTGATGGATGTATTTCTTTGTTATTACACCTTTTTTTCCTTTTGTTTTTCACACCGAAGCCCCGTCATTCCAATAAATTGTCTCCAAATTAAATACCCCCCCCCCTAAACACATTTTTTTTTTGGCTAAAATAAAAATGGGTGGGTGGTGATGGATAATGGGGGGGTTGTGGGTGAGTAAAGGGGTGGGGGTGTGGGTAATGGGTGGGGGAAGGGGGGGGGTGATAGGCGGGAGGTGGTTAGGCCTGGCATTGGGGCTATACCCAAATGTTTTTGAATAGCCCCGGATCTAAAAAACCTTTTTTTTTTATTTATTTTTTTTTTTTTTTTTTCCCTCACAAAAAAAAGATAAGTTGACTGGGGCCAGCATCAATTATAAAAAAAAAAAAAAAGATATTTGGTTAGAAACTAGCGTATGTGAGGCATACCTTTTTATGGCGGGAAGGGAGAGGATGGAGAGAACTAACTAGGAAATTAGGGAAAAGGGGGGCCCCAGAAATCACATGGGGGGAACGGTTTGTTACAAGCTATCACCCATATAGGATTGAACCTGACACCTCCTGGCAATATTACGGGGTGAACTTAAATTTTGTTTTTGGATCACAGGGGTTCTTTTTTGGAAAGACAGGGTGTCAAAAAGAAAAGAAAAAAACCCCTAAATAAAATAAAAGGGGGACCAAATCTCCGAGGCCGCGAGGCTGACCACCGTAGCGAGGGAACCCCCCAGCTGGGGGGTTTGGGGGGGGCTGTAAGCCCCCCCCAAAATTTTTTGTAAATTTCATGCCGAGAGAGCTTTGAGGGTCCTTTGTTATATCTATAATCATTTCTGGTCCAAATTTTTTCGTTTTTTGTGTCCACAATTTGTGTAATTTTAAATTTTAGCGGGCCAAAATTAAAAAAAACCCTCTGGCCAATCTGGCTTGCCCCCTGCTGTGGCATCCCTGCATTTAACTCTCCAGGCCTGGGGCCCGCAAACTTTAACCCGTGGGGCAGTGTGCCAATCGTACCAGACCCCGGATCACCAGTGCTATCTCCCTGGTTGGCCTGTAATCCCCCCCCAACATACTGGCTGGGGCGCGTATTCCACCCCCAACATACGCCTCCCGGCAAATTATAGCATGGATCAGGAGATATCGGCAGCCTATATTAACTTCCCCCTAGGGAGCCCAAAAAAATTTTTATGGGCTGTGCTGGATCAGTGGGCCCGGGTCAGGTTTGGCTGTGGGGTGCAAATATGTAAAACCCCCCAAAAAAATTTTTTCCCGAATTTCACATTCCAGAAATGACCCAACTTTTTTAATAAAATCTCGGAAAACCCGAATCCGCGGAAAAAAATTTACTCCCTGGTTCAAAGAGGTCAATCGCGAAATATTGATTTTCTCGAAAAAACAAAAAATTCAATAAATTGACCATACTGCGTTCCAAACTTATTTTTTTGGTGCAAAGGCAGAATAAAAGTATTTATTGTAAAAAATTGGGTTTAGCTATGAATTGGGGGAAATGTTAAAAAAAATGGCAAAAACTACTGTAAGGATTCCTAATCCCTTGAACCTTTTAAACGATAGACGTACGACTAGACTTTGTTATTGTTTTCCTATGATTCGATATCACTCTCATAATTTTTATCGAGGCCAAATTTTGGGGAGTTTAACATTTAAATGCCTTTTCAGGGCATTTAAACTCTTTTTTTTCATTAAATTGTATATACAAAACTTTTGGGGGCTCGTGATACATGTGTAATGGGATAATTCGTTTCTTAAGGCTGTTTTTTGAAAAAAGGCTTAGGCTGATGCAATGTGACACGAAGC
>JACEEZ010026322.1:0-11107 GCA_016584305.1 Chionoecetes opilio
CACCTTCAGGGGTCTATGGGGCTCCCCCCCAGAGGGGTGGGACCTCGTCACGATATTAATTGTTCAGCCTTGTCTATTAACATTAGCTAAAGGCCCGTTATTAAAACAAACCGCGTGACTTATTATTGTAACACTTCACAAGGTATTTTATCAAACCCGCCTTTCCTCACCCGTGGAACACAACACACACACACCACACACACACACACACCCAACACACACCACACACACACACACACACTCCCTGGAGTACCACTAACAACCCTTCCTAAAATCAACACAAAGGGAAAGGCACCGGAAAACTATCCGGTCTCGCCGGTTGTCTCGACTAAAGCTGAGTGAAGCACCCCCCAGCAAATACGGGGGATTTTAAAACCTCTTTTTTTTTTGTTAGCGTCATCTTATAAGCAAGCTTTATACCCCTCGGGGAAATGCAGTAACACCATTCTTTCCCTTTTAAGAAAGTCCCCAGAAAACATTAGCCCCGGGGAACCTACTCAAGTCAACCCCTTAATTATTGCTTTGTACGGGGGGGGAAAATTTATTTAGTATTTTTTTTGTGTTTTCTCTGGGGTTTTAATTATTTTTTGTGATGACATATTGGCCCTTTGTTATAAAGCATTTTTTTAGCATTTCGGTGTGCTTAAAAGCGATCATTTACCCCTTTGCTAAAAGGTGATTTTTTAGTTTTATAAATTGTTATTGTTTTTATTTTTTTTCCATCCCCTTTTTTTGTTATGGTTTGGGGCTTTCAGTCTCGCTACTCATTCCTCTTAGTCCGGGGGCCCCTAAGGACCCGATTTAAGAGGAGGGGGCCGCCGGGGTAAAAACACAAAATTTTGTTCAGGATTTTTCAGGGCCTAGCTATATTTTGAGAGTGAACAAAAGATCCAAATTTTCCCCGAACCATGAACCCTTTTGTGATAAACGGCTAATTTTTACTTAGAAAAATTGATAAAACAAAATTGCCCTTTTAATGCAAAGAAAATATCCTATATGCAATACTCCAAATAGTTTTTTATTTTTTACCTTTTATAAAGACACACTTTCAAATTCCCCAAATGCCGCAAATTCCCCCCGTCCCACAGTAGAGCCTGTTGGAAAGAAGAAAGTATGAGACATCCCAAAAAAGTCATGTTGACGGGATGCTACACACCCATCCAGCCAAATTTAAAGAAAAAAAAATTGCCCCGTTCAGTTTTTTTCCCCAACCCCAAAGACGAAAAGAAAGAGGTCGAAAAGTTCTATGCGGAAGGATGACGTGGCCCTCTTTCCCTTTCCTCCCTATTTCACACAGCACCGGATGGGGCCTTTTGGGACCCCTTTCCCTTCAACCCAGGAGAACCCCCTACCCTCCTTCTTTGGGCTGAAGAGGGAAGGGGCCGGAAAAGGGGAAGAAGTCCATTTAAAAAAACATTCTGGAAAAAAAAGAAGCGCAAGAAGCCCCCTTTCTGGTCTTTTAAATGTTGGGGTGCTCGATGGTGCTGCTGTGGTACACCCTCCTCCCAGGGACTGGAATCACTACTTTTTGACGATTAGAAAACGTGGGTTTTTTTCCCCCACATCATGAGGAAACTGGAAACCTCTATGAGAGTGGGATGTTTTATGGGACGGGTACCGGGACAACAAAAACAAAAAACCCCAACCAAAAAAAAGGGGGGAAAGGGTTTGTACAAGGAAGGTGGCAGGCCCCAGCCCAAGGCCCAAAGGCAATTGGCCGTTTTTCCGCGTGCCCCCAAAAACAACAAGTAGAACTTTTCCCAAAGTTCCTATCAGGAAGATTGTATCCACTACCTTCCCAGAGGGAAAAAGCAGGTTTTTTGGAAAACATCTGGACCCTCTTTAGCCCGGCAGTGGCATGCCCACTCGTTTTGCCGCCTTTTGACCACGAAGGGGCCCGACACAAGAATTTTTGGCCCATCTAAAAGATCCCCCTAGAGAGTGGATGCACCACATCTTGGTACGCACCGGGGATACGGGACGTTCTTGTTCATCCCACCCGGGAATTCCCCTTTTCTAGCCAGAAAGTACCATCGGCTGACTTTCGGGGTCCCCTTCCGGCATTGGCAAAATTCCCTTTTCCTAAACATCAATGCCTCGTGGGAATCGGGGCAAAGAGAAGCCCACAGGGCTACCAGGGGTTTCCACAGCTTCACAGGGTGTAAATACGCTTCTTCTTTCTTTGGGAAAAGGGGAAAAATTCGGTTTGGGGGGGCATGGGGGGGGCCTTTAAAACCAAAGTCACAGATGCCTTAAACTTACCCGTAGAACTTTCCACATGCCCCCAAATCACCGTGGATTCCCGGGAGTTCCAGAGCGGGAAAACGTTTCACAGTCGTTATATATAAAGACCAGCCCTCTGGGGGTGGGTGAATGAAGCAAGAAAGGAATTTTTCTCCCCGGGAAAAAACAAAACGATGGAAAAAACTTTTCCCCCCCTCAACAGGCCCTGTTTTCACCCACACAAAGCGTGCAGTGTACCAGGTGGCATCGGACCCTTTGTCCCAGGCCCAAAAAAACCAGACACCAACTGCAAGGGCTGGGGTTTGGGCCCGGGGAGGGCAGAAACAAGTCCTGGGTTCCGCCCGGGAAAACTGCACCCTTTCGGAGCAAAGGACTGAAAGGTGAACTTGTGAAGGGTTCCCTTGAAAAAGTGCTGCAGGTTGTGGGGGGAGATGTTCATGCAAAGAAACCCCAGCTGGAAAGCCCCCGAACTGTGCAGCTGCAAAATGGAGAAATTTAGCAACATAATTAAAATTAGGAATCATACCTGCATTGTGAATACTGGTGTTTAACAAAGCCCTTGGCTTTCCTGCAGCTTTTACGGGAAAAAACAGGGAATTTTGTATAATGTTTTTAAATGAATACTTATTTTTTTAATCCCCGGGCAGTGTTTAAACCACTGTATTTTTGAATTGCAAGGAGTTTTTTTAAAATTCGTGTTTTTGCTAAAAAACCCAAGGGCCAATTTGGGGGGGGGGTGTCCGCGGGGAAAGTTTAAACCGAAAAAAAATATTGAATTTATTTTTTTTTTTTGCAAAAAAATTTTGGGAAATATTTGTTCTGGATTATTAAATAAAAAATAAAAAGGGATAACTTGCATCCAAAAAAATTACCTTTTTAATTTTTTTTAAAAAAACCCCCCCAAATTTCCCCTAATTTCCACTTTGGGGAAAATGTCAAAAAAATAAAGAAGCTTTTCCTTTACCCATCTGAGGAGGGATAAATTTGTCTCCCCTCTAAAAATCATAGCTAGGACCCTTTTAAGGTGCCTAAAAAAAATTTTTTTTGGGCTTTTATCCGGCATGTCCCCATCATTAAACTAAGTTTGCCGGACTATCTAGAAAAATCACTGTCCGCTCGTAAAAAATTAAAAATATAAAATATAAAAATTAAAAATATATATATAAATATATTTATATAATAGATATAGATAATAGTTTTAGAATAAAAAATATATTTTTTAAAAAGTATATTTTTTCTTCCCTCGAATTCTTTTGCACTAAAAGAATCCTTATAAAAAAATGTAAAAAAACCCCCCTCGACCACGATTACCCCAATTTTCCCTTTTTTCCCTTTAAATTTTGAAACCTCTGGGCAAAAAAGCAATTTTCCCTTTCCCTGTCAAGAGGGAAATTAATCGGCAATCACCCTTACAGGTTGGGAAAACCTGTATTTTACATGGTGTGATCCCGTTCCCTTTGGTAAAATAACCATACAAAAAAGGGTAACAAAATTTGGTGACCAGCGGGGGAAATGTGACAACATTACATCAGGAATGGGTTTTGGGTTTTTTGCAACCCATAATGGTAATGTCTTTAAACATAAAAGACGACAAACGGTGGTATGTGGCAACATAAAAATTGTAATATAATTACGTCCTTTAAATTTAAAACAAAACGAGTACATACAAATTTAAACCACGGAAGATGGGGAAATCCCATGGGGCAAGTAAAACCCAAGTAAAACAAAAAAAGTTTGAGAGACAAGAAGAGGATAAGATTGGTAGATTCCCTCAGCTGTGTCAAAAAAAACATGACCTCGCGGCAGCAAATCAGCATTCTTCTTCCCCTTTGTATCAGCCCCATGCCCCAAATCCCAAAAAAACTGTTTTCTATATAGAGACAGAAGGACAAGATTTCCTGCTTTAAATTGCTCTGGGACTACAGTTTTTTTTAAAGGGGGACGGGGCCCGAGGGGAAAAAAGCCCGTTACAAGGCTTTTATCAGGGCACGAGGGGAGGAAAAGTTTTGGAATTTTTATAATGAAGACAAGACAAAGGGGGGGACAGAAAGCTGACCCCCTTAAATTTCCCCAATTTTTCCTAATTCAAAAAACTCCTTTGTAACGCCCCAACCACGCAAACAGCCCGTAAAGGGCCCAAACACGCCTCTCAGCTGTTACACTGCCCTTGGAGGAAATCCCCCTGATTCAGCAACGGCGGGACATGCCGTGTTTGACTCTACACGATATTAGGGGAATTTAAAAACTCGTAGCGGAAAATCCAGGAATTTTTAAACCCCACTCGTTTACATAAAAAAACACTTAGTGGGGGAAAAAATTTTTTTCACATTTGTTTTTGTTTAAATAGCCATGTGAAAAATTTTTAAAATTTAATTAATTTGTCATTTATTTTTTTTCTATAGATTTTTTAAAATAGCTTCCGCAAAAATTTCATAAATTTCTTGTAATTCTTAATAATTTTTTAGTTTCCCCTTTTATGTAGTATATTTTCCCAATTCTCCTTCTTGAATTGCCTAAAAGCCAGGAGATGAGAGATAATATTTAAATTTAATTTAAAGTTTTTACTTAAAATTTATTGACTCAAAAAACAAAAGTTAGAAAGTAAATTTGGAATTTAATTTGCTGGGAATTTTATAGTATAGCAGATATACAACCCTCTGGGAAACCAGGTAATGAAGTACAGGGAAGTTAACCTATGTTTGAGGAAAAATTTTAAAATTTTGAAGGATAAAAGTAAAACACCTCCGAGTACCCCCGGTTGTAAAAAAACCCAAAACCCTTTAAACTGCCCCCTCAGATAATCCCTACAAAATTTCCAGCTAAATTCTAACACTCCTTTGCCGGTAGTTTTTTTTTCCCCCTGCCGAAGTTTCTTCCTCAGGCCACTGGTGCATTAGGGGCCCAAGTTTCTCCCAGGGAATAAAATTTTTGTTAGGGAAGGATATTATAACAAAAAAAACTATTAATGATTTTAGCACCGGGTTTGCCCCCGGCCCCTTGCCCCTTTGGAAAAGGGGAGAAATTACTGCCATGGGCTTTCCCCTTATGCACATTTTTTTTGTTTAGAATTTTTCTAGCTGAAGGCCGCTCTTTCACTTCTCACAGAGTGATTAAAAAAATACATTACTCTCTGATAGAAATAAAAAAATATAAAAAAAAGAAATTTTCTTAACGTAAAAATTTTATATTACAGGCCCGGACTACTTTTTTATTACGGGGAAAACCCGGGTCCCCCCCAAGTTTAAAAAAAAAGGGGTCTCAAAAAACGAAAAAAATTTAAAAAAAATAAAATTAAAAAAAACTTTTAAAAGCAGAAAAATGCCAATGTAAAAGGGAATTTTTACTGCCTTTTGGCACTCCCAGCGCACATTTTTGATTGAGTTATAATACTTTTTTGGCTAAAATTTCAGCTATCATTTTATGTGGTATGCAAATAATTTATATGCTATTTAAATGTGATAATTTTTTTTGTACCCCACCCGGGGTCGATTTTATTTTGCTTTTTCAAGCCCTTCTAATCCTCCAAATTTAAAAAGGGAAACAGTTCTTAAATATAAATAAAAAATGAAAGAAATAAAAAAAAACTGCCAGTGGCCCATTACTCAATCCCCAAGGCCCCCCGCTGTGTTTTTTTCTTCACTCCAAAACTTCAAAGGGTTTTAAGTGACACCGGGGGTAGAGTTTTGGGAACGCACTTCCCTTTAAAATTTGCGGGTATTAACCCCATTCCCAAAAGACTTTTAGTTCATTTTTATTCTAATAAATCATGTTTAGAATTCGTTGTAAAGTACTCTACCATTTTATTTATGATCTTTAAACGCCTTGGGCTTATTTTCAATTTTCTTCCCCCTTTACCAAACCCTTTTGTGGGAAATTTCCCCATTTCTATGTTGTCATGAAAACCCCTTTACCTTTTATAGGTATTTTAAAGGGGCGTGGGAACCCCCTGAGAATCTTTAGTACACAAATGTTTTAAAAAAGTTTTGGGATAATTTTCCTTATACCATCGCGAGGACGCGATATATATACCGACGGGCATTAGGGTACGGTTTTTTTCAAATATAAAGTATGGTAAAAAATCTAATACTAAGCCGGGTGTCTTTAGTGTCCCGTGTGGGCTTCTACCGGCGCCCGTCCCTTCCCGAGGTTTTTCTTTCCCAAACCTTTTTTATTTACCATTGTGCTGAAACCCAAATGCCACGCCATCCCATATGATGATGAGTGGGGTAACCCGGTGTCTTGAGGCAAAACGTAAACACCTCGCCCCTGGCTCCAGAATGCCCCGCCAAGTTTTTTGTGTGTATCATATCACGCCTGCCCAAGGGTATGGGACGCTGACAAGACACAACAGGCCCTGAGGACATGGAAGCCGGGAAACCCCGTCAGATTTCCCGGCCCAAAAATCCCTTATAGCTGCAAAATGGCCGGAGAGGGGGAAACAGCAGGAGCCGGGGTTAAACCCAAACCTCCCATACACGACACCTTTTCCGGGGGGTCTGTGTGTGCCTCTCCACACCAGAGGGTTTTGAGGGGGACCCCGTCACGAATTAATTTTTCAGGCCTTGTCTTTGACATTAGTCTCAAAAACCGTTACTTAAAAGAACCGCGTGGGCATTTTTTATTGTTAAACTTCAAAGTGTAAACCAATTTTTATTTTTTATAAAAAATATTATATATATAAAAATATATTATAGGAATATAAAATTTTTATAAAATATAGATATAGATATAGGGTATAGATATAGAAAAATAGATAAAAGATTTTTAGATAAAGGGGGTCTAAAGGAATTATTTTTTATTTTAATAGATATGATATATAGGGTATAGATATTTAAATTTTAAAATTGTTAATTTATATTGTCTTCTCGAAACCTAGGCACTAAAAGAAAACTTACAAATAATTAAGAAAGCTCGCCAGGTTAGCCCAATTTTCCCTTCATTTTATGTTACCTCTGGGGAACGAAACAAGTTAAAGGGGTCAAGAGGGGGGGATCACAGGGCCCAAACACCCCCACAGGTTTGGGGAAAGGGGATTAAAAGGTGTGTCCGGTTTCCGGAAATAACCAAAAAAACTAAAAAGGGGTTTAAAACCCCGGGGATGTTTAAATTTTAAACCCATAGGGCTTTTGGGGTTGGGTGTAAAAAAAGGCATACATCATAAAGGGGGGTGGCTCATTTTAATCAAAAATTTCGTTCCCGGGGTTTCCCTTTTAAGGGAAAAACAAAAAAGTCTAACAGGAAATATAAAAGGGTAGGGCCCGAACCATAAAAAATATAAAAATTTCATTCCAAAGCCAAAAGAAACCCTTTTAAATTAAAAAAAAAAGGGTTGTTAAAAGGAAATTTTAAAAAGGGGGGGGGGGCCAGTCAAAACTCCAATAAAAAATTAAAATTCCAGAAGGTTTCCCAAAGGGGCCCGGACGTCACGTTGGGGGGAAAAAAAGGCATTGGTACAAAAGGGGAGGGAAGAGGGCCGTGTGAGAACGAGGATAGCTACCCTCGTAAATTTCCTTTTGTGTTTTTCAACGCTCGTATCAGCACGTGTGTCCCCTAACCCGGGGTAACCCAAATGTGGATAAAAAGACTATAACGTTCACAGCGTCCCCAACCCCGGGGCCTGACCAAAAAATTAGGCCCCACCTGAAACAATGGAGTTTCCTTTTACGGGTTGGGACAAAATCGCAAGGGGCGTGTGTGCGTAGACCGGGCGACCGAAACCCCACAGACAAAAGGAAAAAAAAAAATATTATTAAATATTTATTATATATAATATATATAAATATATATATAATTATTAAAATTTATATATGTATATATATTTAATATATATATTATATATAATAGAAAAGATGGGTAATAAGGGTAGATAAAGATAGATAGATAGATGGTAGGATAACGTTTTATATATATAATATAAAATTTTATTATATTATATATATAGAAAAGATAGATGAAGATAGATAGATAGTAGATAGATGATGATAATAGATAGTAGATAGAAAAGATAGATAGTAGTAATAGATAGATAGATAGATGATAGTAGATAGAGAGTTTGGGTAGAGATCAAATTTTATCTATATAGAGAGAGAGAGGGAGAGGAGAGAAGGGGGAGAGGGAGAGGAGGGGAAAAGAGAGAGAGGAAAAAGAGAGACCCAGAGAGAGAGAGAGAGGGGAGAGAGAGAGAGAGAGGGGAGAAGAGAGAGAGAGGGGAGGGGAGAGGAGAGGAGGAGAGAGAGGTAAAAAGGAGAGAGGAAGGGGATAGAGAGAGAGGAGAGAGAGGAAGAGAGGGGAAGAGAGAGAGAGAGAGTTTAGAGAGGGGAGAGGGGAGAGGACGAGAGAGAGAGAAGGGGGAGAGAGAGAAGAGAGAGAGAGAGAGAGGGGAAAAGCAGAGAGAGGAAGAGAGAGAAGGGGAAAAAGAGAGAAGAGAGAGATACACGAGGGAAACGAGTAGCAAACACTATCATTAAAAACAAATAATTTTTAAAAGGCCCCAAAGTCATTATACCAATCGTAATTTTTTTGACGCCCAAAAAATTTGCCCCCGGTTTATATTTTTTTATGTGCTACAAAACGTTAGCAGGGCAGGTAATAAAAAAAAGAGAGCAAAAATACTTTTTTAGAGACAGGACATATAACAAAAACAGTGGGACCTCGGGTAGTCTGCCCTTTCCCTTCCCCCCTGAAACCAAAAAAATTTTTATCAGAGGGGAGCAGGGCATTGACAACGTAAGCCGGGCAGGGGTTTTGGGTGTCTGCAAAAAAAGCGGCAGTGTTTGCCATCTGCGAGCGGCGAGAAAAGACAAAAGGCGCTGAAACCCGACAAAAGAATGGGCGTCCCCCCCAAGGCAGACAATCCTTTTAATCATAACACTGTGGCGACAAACTTTCAAAGCCTTGGGTAATAAAATTTTGGGGGAGAGAAAACTCAAAAACTTCCCTCCGTCCACCTCGTCTCCGGGAGTGATTTTCTGATCTAAATCGGGGAAAGATATTAAAAGCAAATAGTAAAATTGGGGCATAATAATAATAATAATAAAAATAAAATAATAAAATAATAATAATAATAATAAAAAATAATAAAAATAATAATAATAAAATAATAATAATAATAAAGGGGTGAAAATAAAAATAACAATATTTAAAGGACACAAGCCAATTTTTGTGGCGCACACTTTTTCGCCGCGGTGAGCACACGGTTTCAGCAAAACACACAAAACACAAACCACCCAAAACCTTACGTTTACGCATCGGGTTACAGGCCATGAGTGCTTTTAATACAAGACGTGTAAAAATGGGCGGGCCCTGGGCCCCCCCTTGGGCACAGCTTAAGCCAAGAAAAAGAGCCCGCAGGAGCCCCCCATCAACGCGACAAAAAAACCAAAAGTAGATTTAAAAAAATTCGTTTAAAAAAACCCCAAAAAAATTTAAAGGTTTGTGAAAAAAAAAGTATTTAGAGCCCTTTATGGAGCACTTATGACCTCGTAATTTTCCTACTTACTCCGGGGTCTTTTCTTTCCCCATCGAAAAAATTTGGGAAAAGGGAGGAGGTTGCATGCTGATGCATGCTTTAACAAGGCCCGAGACCGCGGCCTTGAAAAAGGGTAATACCCAGGGGGAGAGCAAGGGAAGAGTTTACGGGTTGGAAATAGAGATGGGACCCCGGGTATCCAAATCCCCATCGTTTTTTTTTCCCCTTCCGCACCGTATCCCCCCCGGATATCCACTTTATTTTTGAAATCCGTTCCCTGGTATTTTTTTTTTTGGGGTGGTTTTGCGGAAATCTTTAGTAATATAGGGCCCCTTCAGGGAGAGAGAGGGGGAGAGAGAGGAGAGAAGGGGGAGAGAGAGAGAGAGAGGAGGAGAGGAAGAGAGAGAGGAGAGAGAGGGGAAGAGGGGAGAAGAAGGGGGGAACCGAGACGGGGAGAGAGAGAGAGGAAATAAAGTGGGAAATGGTTTTTTTGGGGGAAATAATTTTGGGATTTTTTGTGCAAAACGAGAGTGAAAAGGAAAATTTTTTTACTCAAAAAAAATCCGCAAACCCAAAACCCCCAAAAAATTGAATTAATACCCCAACCGCAAACCCCTATTTAAAAAAAAATTCGGGGGGGGTTTTACATCCCCCTCCGCAAAAATTTAAAAAACGGCCTCCGTCCACCCCCCCCCCTAAATTGAGACCCAATAACACACACACAAACGAGAAAACTTGCTGCACCCGTGCTAGTGCCCCGGAGGGCTGGGACGCTTGTTTTCCCGGGTTTTTTGGGAAAAGTAGGGGGCTTTACTCTTGAACCGGTTGGTTAGGTTGGTTTGGGTTTTGGATAGGGTTTTGGCTAAGTTTCCCCGGGTCAGCATATGGTTAAATTTGCGTGGGAAACAGTGAAAGGGGTTTTTTGAGAAAAAACCAATTTGGGTTTGTTTTGGGGCCCACACCAAGGTCTTCCCCTAGGAAACCACATACTCGCTTTGGGACAGGAAAATGCAGCCCGGGACGGGGGGGAAGGGGTTTTAAATTTAAAACAGGGACCACAAGCAAAATGTACCTTTAGCAAATATTTTTTTTTTCCCCAGCCCCAACCCTTTCCCAAAAATAAACCGCCCCCCATTTTTTTTTACTTTAATAGTTGGTTTGGGTTTTGGTTTTGTTGGGGTTGCTTTTATGTGTGTGGGTGGTGTGGGGTGTGTGTGTGGGGTGTGTGTGTGTGTGTTGGGGGTGTGTGTGGTGTGTGTGTGTGTGTGTTGGTCAAATTTACCCCCGGTCTTGTCGAGGGGACCCCCGGATTCCGGTCGCCAGTTTCACCCTCCCGGGGTGGGGTTTGGGGCTAATTTTTAAACCCCATCCCTTTTGGGGAATGCGGGGGCCCAC
>JACEEZ010026323.1:0-14287 GCA_016584305.1 Chionoecetes opilio
TGCCGGGGGATGAGTGTAATTTCGACTTCTGATTTTAGAAGGGTTTGGCTGGGGGCACTGTGATCGCGGGAAGATGTATTAGGCCATGTGATGAGGGAAGGATTTTGATTCGGGCCCCACCGGCATGGGGGTATTAGGCTAAGGCCCCCCTTTTAATTGTGGGGGGGTGTTGACTTATGTACTATGCTGTTAGAAGGGGAAAAGTCCTTTTTGATAATTGGAAAGTTTTGACTCGGTCCTCTGATGTTTTGAAGTGTGTAGGCTCAGGCCATACGATGATGGAAAAGTGTTGGCTCAGGCCACTTGAGTTCAAAGGGAAAAAACCAGCTAAACCATTTTGATGACGGGAACAGTAATAAATCAGGCCCCTCTGAAATTTGGGGAGTGAGAGGCTCAGGCACTTGCTGATTGCAAGGGAACCGCTCAAGCCATTTTTTATGACGGGAAAAGGTATACTCAGGCTATCTAAGATTGGAGGGGGCTGATTGGTAAAATTGTCTTATTATTTTTGTTTTTTTTTTTTTTTTACTTTGAGCCAAGCGCCTGGGGCGTGGGACCCGGGATGGGGGGGGGGGGTCTGGGGGTTTCCCTTGGGGGCTGTAATAGTTACCCCTCGCCCGGGTGGCGCAGGCAGGTTTGATAGTGACGCTGGATTAGAGGTCATGCCCCCCCCCCTGGTCCCCCGATGCACTGAAAATCGAATGTAGAGTTAAAAACAGGGCATGTGGGTGTTTTTAGGCCACTCGAGGGTGCAAAAAGGGTTTTGGTTTTCGGGGGGATCGAACTCGGTCGCGAGAACGCCGTGGGAGACAACCCACTCGCTACCGCCTCCCAACGGATGGGAAAGGGAGGCTCAGGGCCCCTGCTGTTGGGAAGGTGGGTGAAGAGGGGAGATTATTATTGTGCGGCGGTTAACCCCACAAGGGGCAAACTGTTAGATTTGACGGTCTCACGTGTTCCCATTCAGCCAACAAGTTATTGAGGGGGAGTTGCACCCAGCACGTTATTCAAAGGGGCCCTTTATGGGCACCCTTGTCGACGCATCCCCGAGGGGTGGACGGAAACAGGCCTCCCAGGGGGCATGAAGGTAAAGTTTAGGCTCGTCTGCAGCCGCTCCATGAAGCGACGAAGCCCAAGGCTCGCCGCATCAGGGAGTTTGGGCCTCCACGCCCTCCCCTGTCTCGGCTGTGTGTGTGAATTTTGGTCCCTCACGAGTATGGCTCCTACGGGCAGGACCTACCACCAGCCTCCCCAGACGAATCCACCTCAGTGTGCTTGAGCTC
This sequence comes from Chionoecetes opilio, assembly GCA_016584305.1. Classification (NCBI taxonomy): domain Eukaryota; kingdom Metazoa; phylum Arthropoda; class Malacostraca; order Decapoda; family Majidae; genus Chionoecetes; species Chionoecetes opilio. The sequence goes on from JACEEZ010026323.1 coordinate 1,284, forward strand.
CCCGTGGCGTTGTGTCCTGAAAGGGTTTTTTCTGATGTCCACTGCCTCGGGGCCCGTCTCCCCCGGGCACTCCTAGGCAGGAAAGGGGGTACGCCTCGTTTCCCCTTTTGTGGGGGCGGTGGGGCCGTTTAGGTCTGCCGTGCTCAAGAGCCCCCCGCTACCATGCCCAAACACAACCCCCACCGCCACACACCGGTAAACACGATGCAGAAAAAAAACGTTTTGTGTTTTTCCCAGGCTGACAACCACATGTCCCTTAAAATATTTTGCTCCCCCAACACCATGGCCAGCACCCCCCCCCATCTGTCACCCTGGGGGAGGTCACCTCCCCAAGGTGTCCCCCTTTGGGGGGGCCGCCACGAGGTTGGGGACCAGGTGCCCCCGTACCTTCCCCGTGGGGGGGTGGGGGGCCTTTTCCCCTCCAGGCTTTCTAACCCCCTTGGGCCTATTTTATGGTCATGTTTTTGCCACCCCTTGCCCCTACAGGGGGTTTGTCGATTTGTTTGCATCACCTAAAAATTTTTTTTTTTTTTTAAGAGCATTATATAATATGATTTAAATAAATGGACCTACCAATTTTTTCGGTTTCGTTCCTACATCCAGCCCCTAAACCGTGTGACTGGGTTTTTGATGCAATTAAAAACCATCGCCATTCTTGTGAAAATACTTACTTTATATTTGTTTTTTCGCACCTTTATACGTTGCTTCAGCCTTGGCGGTTTGTTTTGCTTTTTGGGTAACATATGCATAACGGTTGTTCTGATGTGTTTTGAGCCCCCGTACAAAAATTCCCCCCACCATTAATGTTGCTTCTTTGTGTTCCCTTGTTTAGGCAGACTCGCACCCCTACTAAATTTAAAATATTTTACAGTCAGGAAATAGGAGGTTTACCCTAAATTTCATAGAAAAAAAGATCACCGGGGACCTGTCGCTCAAATGAAGGGACTGTTTGACTCTCGCACCATATAAAAAAAGTAAATTCATGGAGAGAAAAGGTGCATTGAACAGGGGGCCTTAAAAACTTCAGTCATCGATCCTTAGGGATCCTTTCTGTTTTTGACCCCCCAAAAAATTTTATTACCATTAGGTAAGAAACAAGAAGTAAATTTACATATTTCTATTTTTAAAACTAATTTCCCTTTTGGAACTGTGTGGTTTGTGGTAAAAAAACAAGTTTGGTCATCAAAATACTGTCCATTTTCCCATCCCACCAAGACTAGGTTGCATCATACTACTACTGCAACTATACAAACGATAATAGTCTGAGAAAACAATATAAAAAAAAATAAATATGGTACCTACATAAGTATTAGGTACAAAAGGGCAGCCCATAAAACCCAAAAGTTTTATCAAATCCCTTTTGTTTTCCCATATTTAAGTCCCCTTTTAAAAACCCATGCATTTATGACCCCCTTTTTCCCCTAGGCATTTACGTCCCCCGGGAAAATCTCAGCATTTAGTGGCCAATAGGACTACATGGGAATCCTGGTCTACCCCACACGTCGGTCGGTAAAAGAAGGAAGGGAGGAGGAGGGGAGGAAAGGGAAAGGGGGTGGGGGACGGTAAAACAACGGGATTAGGTGGTCTTAAGGCGTGGTTTTGCAAACTTTTTGGCCTGCAACCCTCCCAAAAAAAATTTAAAGGCTTGCGACCCCCCCCTCATACTAGACATTTTGCAAACTGATACAATTTTCATTCTCTTCCTCTCTCTCTCTCTCTCTCTCTCTTTCCTTCTCTCTCTCTCCTCTTTTTTCTCTCTCTCTCTCTCTCTTTTCACACACAACGGATTTTATAAAATTCCCAGGAGGGTATTTGAAATTGGAAAATATAGGAGGAATCACAGGGGTGATCAAAACTTTGATGGAAAGTTATCTGAGGGGAAGAAAAATGAGAACAGTAGTGAAGGATAAAAAAGTCTGAATGGAGAAAGGTATTTAGTGGGGTACCATAAGATCAGTGTTGGCACCAATAATGTTCACGATTTCCGTCAATGACATGACTTAGGAAATAATAGTTGTATTAGTCTATTTGCGGATGATGCAAAACTATTAAGAGAAATAAAAGCTATAAAGATGTGAAACACTACAAAATGACCTGAACAAGACTACGAAGAAAACAGAAATGGAAATGGAATTTAACGTGAATGATTGTCATGTGATGGAAATTGGAAAAAAGCTAAGAGATATAAATGGCCATATAAAAGGGATATGACTTTTTATTATATATTATATTTTTTTTTATTGACCTTTGTAACATATCATAGTTCTTATACAAAATTGTATTTGAAGCCCAGGTCTGTTGAGCCGAAGCTCTTAAGCCGGCCAACACACACCGGCGCGGCCTGTCCGGCCGACAAAAGTGGCGAGGCATCGTTCGCCGGACGAGACCCACACACACACCGCCCCCCTCATGAAAAATACAGTACACGTCGGACCACCTGGTGACAACATGAATCCCCTGTCCTTAAATGACTTTGTTGGTGATGGCTGCATGTGCAGCCATATATAATACTTAATATAAACGTCATACTATATATAACACGTCATATATAATACCTATATTATCATAAATACAATTATAACTGGTACCCAATTTGTCCATTATCTGGCCGGCGAGGGCGGGGCCCCGCCGGAAGGCACCCACACACACGCAGGGGGCACCCCGCGCCGGGGGAAATTTTTCAAGGCCGATGTTTTCCCCGGGGCCGCGCGACGGCCCCCGCCGGATGAAAAAACCCCCCCCAAAACCCCACCGGGCCCCCTCTAGCCACGCCCCTTTTCCGGCCGGACAGGCCGCCCCGGTGTGGTGTGGGCCGGCTTATACAGACTAATCGCCTATAATTCTAGAAAGCAGAGGGAGCAAAAAGGCCACCGATTTTACGGCAGAAATATTTTCCCTAAACAGAAAAAAAGTACATATGATGCATATTATATACAAACTACATCACACCCAGGTTTTTTTGTAATAAAAAAAAACTCTTTATGTATATGACTAATACTAATATCCTTTTATTTAAAACATTCAAAGACACACGATACCATTTATACACATAATAATCCCCCACATACTTTACATCTATGCAATAAAGGGAAATTAAAAGGGTTTAGAAAAAAAAGGGACCGGGAGTGATAAGCAAAAAAACCCTACAACCAAAAAACCATAAAATAAAATTTTTGGGATACACAGGATAATATTAGAGTGGGATATCCAATATATACCACGCAGTAAATACGTGGGATAATATTATTAGGTGGCTTTTCATTACATGGACACAAAAAAAATAGAGAAAAGAAAAATTTACTACAATGACTGAAATATGGAATATGCGCCATTGTAGGCCCCATTAAAAAAAAAGCATGCAAAAAGTTGGGGGAGGATACAGGAATGGCTACAAAGATTGTACCAGGCTAGAATTCTTTCTTATGAAAAAATTTGAAAAATAAAGTCCCAATACTGAGAGAGAAAGAAAGAGGAAAATAAAAATTTTTTAAATGATAACAAGATGGAAAAAACGACAATGAGAGACACTGACTCGGAAACAAAGAAAAGTCGATACACAAGAGGACATACAAACAAATTAGGAAAAGGGAGATGCCTGAACAACATAAAAAAGTACAGCTTCCCTCATAGAAATACAGAAATTTGGAATGGACTAAATGAGGAGGTGATATCGGTACATAATTGTGCACCAATGAAAGAGACTGGATAAATGTAGATACGGAGACGGGACCACACGAGTGTAGCTCAGGCCCTGTAAAACACAACTAGATAAATACACACACACACATATAGGTAGAGTCTTATTGCTCCGTATCATACCATTCTATGTATAGTATATTCCGTACAACATTATGAATACTTAAATGATACCATAATCAGTGCAATCTATATCCTATATTCTTGCTTTACACGCATCAAAAATATAAGTAACATAAATAAAGTTTAGACTTGTGATGTGGATTTGTAATGCATTAGCAAGGGTTGGGCAGCGATGATACAAGTATACTGGAACTGTGAGCGTTATGATGAAGGTTTGACGGAAAGGCAAGGCAGGACAAAGGGAATACAGGAACAACTCTTTTCTCAGAGTCAGATTAAGTTACGTACGTTTTTGTTAGAAATTTATCAAGGTCTAGGAAAGTATAATCATTGTTTTGTTCTATACTGAAAATATATATAAAATAATAATAATAAAATTATGAATATTGTGTTCTTAATGCATTTTGTACATTCTAGAAATCTCGCGACCCCCCAGAAGACTTTCGCGACCCCTCGAGGGGTCGCGACCCCCAGTTTGAGAACCCCTGGTCTAAGGCACAACGCGCCATAACAATGAGTTGAGCAAGTGAAATGTGCTCTCAAATTGCTGAGCAATGTGAAATGTGAAAACTCTGCTCCGCAGAGTTGTGCCACGGGTGCTGCTTTATGTGAGAAGAGAGAGAGAGAGAGAGAGAGAGAGAGAGAGAGAGAGAGAGGAGAGAGGATGGAGAGAGAGAGAGAAGAGAGAGAGAGAGAGAGAGAGAGACGAGAGTGGAGAGAGAGAGAGAGAGAGAGGAGAGGGGAGACGAGAAGATGAGAGAGAGAGAGAGAGAGAGAGAGAAACAAACATAAACACAGAAATGCAGACAAATGAGCAGATTGGAAGTACAGAAACGACCAAATACGATCGCTCGTGCTCATACATTTACGAGCACGCACACGCACACGCACACGCACACACCTATAAATATATGTATGCCTATGACGAGCGCTTCGTGTCCTGGTGGAACGTCGACTGAGTTTCGACAGGGGATGCTTGCAGCCTATGGTGATCTCAAGAAAGCGTTTGACTCCGTGCATCATGAGTCATCTGGGATCTTCTGAGACTTCACGGGAATCCTACAAGGATATTGGTCTGATGACTGGCCTGTACTTTGGGCCTGAGAGTGCTGTGAAGTGTGGGGCAGGTGTATCCAGCTTTTTCCTGAACTCCTGCATTCACTCCTGTGAATACAGGAGTGAGGCAAGTGAGGCAGATGAAAACAGTAGAGTCTGTTCATGCGTGCGGCGAGGACAATGAGATCTTGGAAAGTTTTACATACCTTGGTAGCGTAGTCCATAACGACGGTGGGTCACGTCAATAAGTCTTAGGGCGGATTGGCATAGCCTGCGGTATTATGGCTCGCTCAGCACGAGTATTTGGCATTGTAGGTACCTGTGGAAGAAGGACTAAGATTCGGATATTCAGGTCACTTTTTGATCTTACTATATGGATATGAGACATGGATACTAAATAGCGACTGACGGGGTAAATCGATGCCTGTGGTAAAAGTGTCTTCGCAAAAATCAAGGGGATCGCTGGGATGATTAAGTGTCAAATCAGCGTAGTATTGTAAGAAAGAATCGAGGCCTTTTACATGCATAGTGCGCAGCGCCAACTTCGGCCATATGGGCATGGGCACGCTACCCTGAAACCGATCCTTCCCACTGGGTTGTATCTGTAAGAGAAAATCCGGCGTGGAGGAGGCCAAGGAGGGGCCCACAAAAACTCGTGACTGGGGGAGTTGATGTTTCGGTTCGAGAGTTGCTTGGTATGGGTAGGGAGCCTGCATGGGGACTCGCACGTGGTGACCCCCAGGAGTGGCGAGTAAGGGGGCGAAGCAACCCCCCCCCCCCCCCCCCGGCAAATGCCCCAATGATTGATGATTGATATGACGAGGGAGTGAGGTACTATGATGGCAATTTTATGATGGGCAATGATAGCATGATAAGTTATATTATCAATAAGGTACTATCCATTTCAACCCATGAGGCATCTTTTTTCGCAAAATCTCCTAAACAAAAAAACAGTCGGGTTAAATGACAGTTTTGGGACAGTTTGTCTGAGACCGTCCCCTAATTGATGGCAGTAGAGTACATTGCCAAGTGTGGTTAATGAAGGAGTTTGCTCATGCTTTGACGGCGAAGTGGCAAGAGCCGAGTAGACATTCGGACAGGGGGAAAATTTGAGGTGACGTACTTGTGACGTGTATCAAGCCACGCCCTCATTTTCCCCTCCCCGGGTTCCCCTCCCTCCTTGCCTTCCTCCCCCCGTAACCCCACCTTCCCCCTCACTCTCCCATTTACCATCTCTTCCCCTCTCTCTCTCTCTTTTCTTCTCTCCTCTCTCTTCTCTCTCTCTCTCTCTCCTCTCTCTCTCTCTCTCTCTCTCTCTCTCTCTCTCTCTCGTCCACTTGCGTTGTACATGAGATATGACGCCATGCACATGTTAGTTGTCTATAATGCAGATAAACCCGAAAGTCTATGCTAAGTATGGTAGGTAGTTTATGCACACGACAGTGATACCTGTTCCAGCGTATTTGGCTGTTGCTTAAGGGATGTTGGGTTTGTTGGGTAATTATACAACCATTGAAAGTTGTATATGACCCTCTTTCCCAGAAGGACACGTTGTGCGTATGATGGATGAGGTAGCTGTGGCTTGATCATCTATAGGACATCGGGTTGGAGTCGGAAAGGAATAAGGGTGGAAATGGAGCGGGGATTCAAGAGCAGAGTAAGAACTGCTCTTGAGGGAGGGGAGAATGAGGGCGTGGCTTGATACACGCACGTCACAAGTACGTCACCTCAAACCTTCTCCTGTCCAAATGTCTACTAGTCTCTTGCCAGCTTCGCCGTCAAAGCCAAGAGTAAACTCCTTCATTAAACACACTTGGTGATGCACTCTACTGCCATAAATTAGGGGACGGTCTCAGACAAGCTGTGCCAAACTGTCAAATTGATCCGACTGTTTGTTTAGAAGATATTTGCGAAAAACGATGCCTCATGGGGTCTGAAATGGATAGTAGTTGTAAATAACACAAGCATACGCGCACATGCCTACCAGTAGCATGTTTTGAAGACTGCGGGACCTGAGCGAATGAGTCTATTTTCTGGCTACTGGTCTCATCAAAAAACATAAAAAGTATACAGTTTAGAAAAAAGTCACAATAATAATAATAATATATTATTATGTAGGAATGAAAAGCACAGCTGCCGGTGCTGCTCTTTTTGGCTATTCTGCATAATTTGCCTCCTCTTTATTTGTTATCCCACGCTGTTTTATGTTTTGTTGAGGCAATCCTGTGGTGCAGCAATGGTTTGTGTGTTCCGATGCAGTGCTTATGGTGGTTTTGGTACTATATTTTAATGGTGTGGTGTGATGGATGGTAATGTTGGTAAGGCTTCCTGATGATGACTGCAAAATGTGGTGATGGTGATGATGATATTGTTACTGATGTGATTGTTGGTGGTTGGTGATTCTGAAGGTAATATGTATGTACTATACATAAGGTGCGTGTGTGCGTGTGTGCGTGTGCGTGTGCGCGTGTGCGTGTGCGTGTGCGTGTGTGCGTGTGTGTGTGTGGGCGCGTGTGTGTATTCATCTAGTTGTATTTTTTCAGGGCCTGAGCTACACTCTTATGGCCTCGTCTCCATTGCTACATTTTATCATTCATCCTATAGTTATTAGTGATGGTCGAAACCATCACCCGGGAGGCGGGTTACAAGTCCCTGGCAAACACCTGGTACCCATTCACTGCTTGGTGGACAGGGCAGGGACTCGGGTTTTAAGAAGACCGCCTATATCTCTTCACTCTGCCCGAGGATCGAACCCGGGACTTCTCAGTTGTTAACCGAGCGTTTTACCACTACACTACGGAGTACCCTTGTGTGTGTGTGTGTGTGTGTGTGTGTGTGTGTGTGTGTGTGTGTTTGTCTATGTGTGTGTGTTTGTCTATGTGTGTGTGTTTGTCTATGTGTGTGTATGTGTATGTGTATTTGTCTGTGTGTGTGTGGTGTGTGTTGTGTGTGTGTGTGTGTGTGTGTGTGTGTAGGTGGTGTATGTGTGTGTGTATGTGTGTATGTTTTTGTTAATGTCCATTAAACATTCTATTTTCTTGGCATTGACTATTCATTATTTATTTACTTCCCTTTTCCTTAATCTGTCACTGACTTTTATAATAATTAATATATTAATTCATGCACTAATTAATGAACTAACTAATGAGCTCATGAGAATCTCATCATTCTCATTCATTCTCACTTGGTAAATTATACTCCCTCCTTCCGCTTACTCTTCCTTCATCTCAAGTTTCATTACCTTGTTGCATCCCCCTCCCCCCTCTCTTACTAATGACTTTTCCTCCGTCCCTTCTCCCCTTGTTTATTTTCCCTCTTCGTCCTTACAGTATAAAGTTAACTGAAATAGAAATACTACACTCAAGTCATTTTTCGTATGTGGCTGTATGTTAATCTTTGTATTTGTATACTTTCTGTCTCGATATGGTGATATATTATCGTGAGGTGGTGATAATGGTGGTTGATATATTATTGTTGGCGTAACTGTTATTCTTCATATTATATTCTTACAATTAATATATATACCTACATATATATATATATATATATATATACACATACACACATACACATATACACACATACACATATACATATACACTAGGGTACGCCGTAGGTCCAATGAAAAGTGAAATATAGATTATTTCGAATTTGGCAGGGTGTTTTCTTATGTAAAATTGAATTTTAAGGGTGGTTTGTCCACTTCAACTTTTTGGTTTGAGCACTTCGTGCTATGCAAAAATGGACTTGTATATTTATATGCAAAACATAGCTTAAAGTGCGATTTTGCATAGTAAGAATTGCTCAAATGCAAAAATGGAACATGATAAAATCGTCTTAGAATTCCATTTTACATAGGAAATTGGCATGCCAAAGTTGAGAAAAAGAAGTTTTGTTATACGGCGTACCCTAACCAGGGTACCAAAATAGTTGGATTGGGTTACGATGGGAGGAAGGACAAGACCAGGGCGATGGTGCCCGACAGCTATTGGAAACTGTACCCAAGGTTGATCAGGGAGGAGCATGTGTCAGTGACAGAGGAGCCATCTGGAAGGTACCTTTGGCACTTTGTACTTGAGGACCCGGTGCCACCTGAGAAGCCTGCGTTCAAGGTGGCTCAGACTCTCTATGATCTGCTAGTGACATACGACTCCACCGACTCACTGATCATACTGCAAGGTGACTCAACTAGGGCCAACACGGGGTGGAAGGGTGGTACTCACGCCCATTTGGAGAAGATGATGGGACGCAAGCTCTTCTGAAGTATATGCGTGTTGCACACAAACGAGTTGCCCCTGCGCCACCTTATCACCAGCATCGACGGGCCTACCTCATCTTACACTGGCTTCACGGGTCCGGTGTGCAGTCTGCTGTCCAGCGTGAATGAGATGCAGTACAACGCAGAGTTCAGAGGAGTGCCAGGCGGCGAAGATCTCACGGAGATACCGGAGTATATCCTGGTCAACATGTCCACTGACCAGCAGATCTTCTACCAGCTGGTCCAGGCTGTGAAGCGGGGCGTTCTCCCGTCCGAGCTGCAGGAGATCAAGTGTGGCAAGGTGTCCCACTCCAGATGGCTCACCACAGCCCAGTCGCTCGTGTACATGTGGACCAGAAAGCATGGACTGACTGGCAAAAAAATGAAACCCTGGAAATCCTAGTCAAATACTGCCTGCAGGTGTACTTCAAACTCTACTACGACATCAAGGTTCACCACAGACTAGAGGACGGCCCCAAGCACATAATCACGCAGCTCAGAGTGATGAGGTCGCAGCCCAAGAAGGTCCAAACAGCTGTGACCTACGTGCGGACAGGAGCATGGTTCGCACACTCAGAATGTGTCCTCTCGCTGATGGCGAGTCAGAGTGAGGACGACCGCAGGTTCGCCGTGACCCAGATTTTGAAGCTGAGGGCTGGCGAGGAGTATGGGGACAGCAGTGTAAGACCTCGCATCACACCCAAGCTGAACTTGTCAACCACCAGCTTGCAGACACTGATCAGCTGGCAGCCTGGCCAGGTGCACGAGCCGGCATTCACCTGTTTCATTGTCCGAGGATCAGATCCAGGAGATCCTGGTCAAGCCGTACGAGGTTCCGGAGTTCTCTATCCACACTCAGAGCACCGAAAGAGTCGTGAAGCAGGTGACAGAGGCTGCGGTAGCAGTGGTGGGGCAGCAGGCCAGAGACGGGTTCATCCGGGCTCGGGCCCTCCACCGGGAGACCATGCCCTGCTTCAGGTCTAAGAAGGACATGGTGGACACGTTCTAGGCCAACGTAGAGGCTGTGACACTGTGATGTAGTGCCTGATGAACCAACTGATCAGAAAGAGCTTACCGCGCTAGTCATTTGGAACTCATATTGGTGCATGATGCAATACACAGGACCAACCGGACACTGTGTACTCATTTAAGCATTATTCGATAAGGGTGCAATATAAACGTGCGATTTTGCATAGTAAGAATTGCTCAAATGCAAAAATGGAACAAAATAAAATCGTCTTGGAATTCCATTTTACATAGGAAATTGGCATGCCAAAGTTGAGAAAAAGAATTTGTTATACGGCGTACCCTAATATACACACATACATATACACATACACATACATATACACACACATATATATATAATATAATATATATATATATATTATTATATATATATATATATATATATATATATATATATATATATATATATATATATATATGCCAGAAAGAAGAAAGAATAATATCACAAATCGTCCACCGTAACGTGAAACCTGCAGACAAGAGAGGAGAATAAAACTACAAATTTACTACAAAAACAAGAACACCAGCAACCTCCTTCTCCGTAACAGTCCAAGCCAGACGAAGGAGACAAAAACAAAAGTCCCATGTCGTATATAGATAGGATCACATGCAAAAGAGGAAACTGTGAAGTCCTCCCCTCATCCTACATCGCATGACGACAACGAAGCTGTCCAGACGTCCTACTTGCCACCTAACTTCCGGAGCCCCAAAAAGTCACCTATTAGAACAACACATGGCATCATCATAACAAGAAAATTCTAGAAGAAAATACAGAATTGGTTGACATGTGTGCAGATGTGCGGCGACTTCCCATCCTAGAAGCGCTGTACATAAAAAAGAGATCAATCCCAAACTTAACGTACAGGTCAAACGACCTACAAGCTCTACCCAGCATGAAAAGAACAAAAGCAAATAACAGCCTACTCACAAGAAAAAGCCAAGCGAAGACCAAACAACCAATCAGCGTCACCCACTCAAAGAAGACGAGAAGCAAAAGCTATTTACCAATCACTGATGCCGCTAATAGGCTGCGTGGCAGGCAGACCGGCTATAAATAGTGCTTCACCTCGCATCTTATCATGCTCACCTCAACTCCTGAGGAGAAAACATCTTCCATATGCTGCTGAAGAAGGGTTCTTAGACCGAAATCGCGATACAGCAAACATGACAAGCTACGGCGAAGTCATAAAAGTGATTACAAAAGAGAATAAGACACTCTTAAGACAAGGAGAAAATATCTTAAGAAGTAATAAACGCGAACTAGCTATTTCTTTTAACGAGATCTGTCTCCTCTCTCTCTCTCTCTCTCTCTCTCTCTCTCATTTCTCCTCTCATATATATTATATATATATCTCTCTTGACCTCTCTCTTTGAGAGAGGGGAAGAGAGAGGAGGGGAGAGAGAGAGAGAGAGAGAGAGAAGAGAGGGGAGGAGAGAGAAAGAGAGGGGAGAGAGTTTTTAAGGGGGGGAGATTTTCTCCGGACAGTTTCTCTTTAAAAAGTGTGCTAGTTCAGCGTTTTTTTATTTCTTTTAGAGATTTTTTTCTCTTTTCTTAAGAGTGTCTTATTTCTTTTGTAACCACTTTTATGATTTCCCCCGTACGGGTTCAGGTTTGCTGTATGGGCGATTTCGGGTCAAAAGAAACCCTTCTTCAGATCTTCTTTTTTGCGAAGAAGGGTTTTAGACCCGAAATCGCGATACAGAAAACCCATGAAAGTAGGGCCCCAAAAGTCTTTAAAAGTAAATTACAAAAGAGAAAAAGACACTCTTAAGACAAAGAGAAAATATCTCTAAAAAGATAATAAACGCCTTTAACTAGCTACACTTTTAACGAGAATATAAAATAAAATATAATTTTATAAAATTATATATATATATAATTTTTTTTAATTTTTTTTTATTTTTAGGGAAATAAACCAAATTCTTTTTAGTTTTTTGCCTTTGGTTTTTTAATTTGGTAAAAAGAAAGGGCCCGGTGGTGGTTTCTCCCGCCTCCTCCCTTTCCGGGGTTTCGGGAAATTTAAAAAAACCTAATTTGCGCCCTGAACCGGTGCGGCAAAGTTTACGTCCCCAGGGGCCCCGGGGGCTTGGGAATTTGGGGGTAATCAGAAATTTTCCATATATTCTGAAAAATGAATAAGTCAGTTTCATGCAAGTTTTCCCGTCCTTGAGATCTTAAATTTTGTAACCGAGGTTAAAAAAACCATATAATTTTTACTTATTTAATTTAAAAATTTTGTCTTCTTTCTTTAAAAAAACTTTATTGTTTATATGCATATTTACTTAAAAAATTTTAAAAAAAGTAATGGGGCCCTGAGGGTACAAATTTTTGTGTTTTTCGGGGCAAAAAGCTTTCTATGAACTTCATTCCCCGAGGGGTTTTTCCCCGGGTGACACAAGACCTAGGGGGGCAGCGAAATCTTTGTCTTTGCGACGCCCATCAGGTTTTAATCTGTTGGGGAAAGGGGAACAAAAAATGGAAAATTTATGCCACCCTTTAAAAAAGGTTTCGGGCAACCTTTTTGGCAACTGTTAAGTGTGCCATGCCTTTTTCAAAAAAAGGCAAATTGGGCCAAATCAAGTGGGCCCTTGGCCTTTGCCCTATGTCCCCGTCGCCGCAAGAAAGGGCTACAAAAAGGAGGAAGGTTTTGTTTCCCTTTTTGGCGTGTTTAATTTTAAAACACAAAGTAATTTCGTAGTTGATTTTTGGGGGTTTATCATCAAATGTCCCCAAAATTTGTGGTTTTTTAATTTTTTCCTTCAAACCCCCATTTCAGTTTTATATTTAAATAATCAAAATTTTTTATTTATGAAAAAATTTTAAAATGTTTTTTAAAATTAA
>JACEEZ010026324.1:0-31035 GCA_016584305.1 Chionoecetes opilio
TGCGTGGGTTGGGTCCCCGTGGGTGGTGGGTGAGGCTGGCGGGGTGGTGGGTGAGGCTGTCGTGGTGGTGGGTGAGGCTGTCGTGGGCGGTGGGTGATGCTGTCATGGGTGGGTGGTGGTTTCTGTTATCGCGCTAAAGTTTACTTTGCAATTTAGCGGAGTCGCACCGGGAAAAATAAGTCGCAGTCGCAAAGTCGCAAAGTCGCAAGTCGCACTGGGGGGGCCAAAAATAGAGTCGCAGAGTCGCAGTCGCACCAGGTCCGGCGGCAAAGTCGCAAAGTCAAAGTCGCACCTGAAAAAATTAAAGTCGCGCCCAGCTCTGTTAAATATATAATATGAAATTAATATTTCCCACTTACAAATACGTACCAGCGGGCCTCCGGAGGATTGACGTCAAGTTATCGCTGCTTGTCACTACTAATGTAATACTACATCAAGATAATCATATAACTGTTGTTTCAAAATGTTTACACATAGAAATATTCAATTCTTCAAATTCTGTTCATTAATTTTCAACATAGTAAATTTTCCCGTCTGAAAATACACCAGCGGCCCTTCGGAGGGCTGACGGAGGTAAATTTGCCGCCGGCGGCCGCTGTTCGCCGCTCTACAGCCTACGTAGGCCCGCCGGTGATGGTTAGCTGGGTTGCCATTATGATCTTGGATGATGTGAAGAAATTCTCCAAACTCCTTCTCAATCCTTTGCCGCAGGTGCTTTTTGGTGGAAAGCGTCCTGCACTTGGTCCACACCAAAGCTCTTCATGGATGCCACAAGTCTAGAGGTAACATCAGTCATCATCAGGACCTTTGGGGTACCGAAAAGCTCCATTCTGATGTAATGAAAGAGCTCACTGTATGACTGACTAACAGCCGCCTCATATATATCTTCATCTTCTTTGTCATCGGCACTGACAGCACCCTTCTGCTGTGAAGTTTCGCCCCGTGTGTAGAATCTATAGCAGGACCTGTGGTAGTGTGCTTCAGCGGCCACAATATCTCTGCTTACAATGCCAAGTATTCTGCTGTCCAGTTTCTTTGTGGCGGCATTCCTGATCTTAGCATCAGCTCTCAGTTCTCTGCACTTCACCAACACTTCTCGAGTCTTCTGTCGTTTGGCGTACTTGTTTGTTTGCTGGCAAAATATGCACTCTGCTTCATATATTCTTGAGGTGCTAGAGATTGCACGACCAGCCCTTGCATGGTTGCTATCCTCAGGACAGCCATTGGTAGTCTTCTCTTTTTGAGCAAGGATGCCATCTAGTGCTTTCTTCATCGTGAAAATGCTGCGACATTTTCTGTGGTAATTGAGAGCAGGGACCTCTCCTTCGGGAGTGTCTTCAGCCAACTCCAATATGGGCTCATGACGCCGTATTTGAGTATTGAGCTTTATAACTAACAAATACTTCTTTCAGTAGAGAATTAATCTCAATTAACTTCATTCCAACTCACAGTTGTTAAACATTTAAAAACCCTGGCACCACACTGGGGACTTAAGCGGTGGGATTTTATTTCCTGTCAAATAACAGCACCAGAATCTCACCTTGGGAATAGCTAGATAAAGTCAAATTTCGGTAAATTTTCATACAGTAGTCGATCATTATAGTAGGTTCATTAGATCTTTCCCCCATAAACCAAACACCCTACACACATGAACCATATGACCATGTGGCAATGAGCTGTAAGAAGGGCTGCATCACAGCTATCCCCGCCATCTCAGCCACAGCAGGCCGCAACTCAGCCATCACAGCCGCCACCGCCACAGCGTGCCGCGTGCTCACAGCCATCCCAGCCACTTCAGCCAGGCCGCATGCCGCGCGTCACCACCACCATGCCCGCGACATATCTGCCGCGCTTCACCGCCGCTGCCGCCGTGTTTAGCCGCCGCGCCTAGCCACACCATCATGTCGAAGAGAGGACGTGGACCCTCGTCAGGAGGGAAGTCCTGGATCTCTCTCAGCCTACCCGCGGACGTCGTCATGAGTTACGCTGATAACCCAAGCATTAAGAACCTGTACATCATCGCCGCTGTGAACGACATCGTGGACGCCACCTTCAAGAAGGGCGACACAGGCTCAGGCAGGGACACACTCTTAGTTTCCAAGATCCTAGAGGAGTTCCCAGACAAGAAAATAGTTACCTTCTCGGTTGTCCCATCGCCTAAGGTATCCGACCCGGTGGTCGACCCATACAACGCCATACTATCCATCCACCGTCTGGCCGAGGACGCCAGCGATACTTGCTGCATCGATAGCAAGGAGCTCGACGACATCTGCTTCCGCACTCTCAAGCTACAGAACCCGACCTACGGAGACCTCCTAGAAGACTAAATAGGAGTGTTCAGTATGCAGTGTTAGTTAAGCATTAGTTAAATGTTAGAAAATCAAGGAAGAAATATTTTGAACGTGACAATTGATAACTTTGTTTTAAACTTGAAAGGAAAATACCGACTCGGTTTCGGGTAGTTGTATACCCAGGTAGGAGGTTGATTGGGATACCAGTCTTTCATTGAATTTCATTAACGGACTCAGTCTGGTTCGGTGAGAGTCTTCAAGGTATTTTAATTCAAGTTACAGTCAACCCGGCTTGCGGTGTAGAGAATGAAAATACCTACTCAGTTTAGGGTAGTTGTAGCGTCACTCTGTTATTACTCGTGTGGAGATTAATCGAAAAGTGATAAATGTAAAGTGATGGGTCAAGGAGGTGAGTGTGTGTCGGACTAGATGAAACAATTTAGTCTAGGAGATTTCTCATTTCTAGAATTCGGAGTATCTATTTTCACGGGCTCAGCCTGGTTCGGTGAGGGGAGTATTTTAATTCGAGATAGTTGTACAGCTACTCAACTTTACAGTCAACCCGGCTTTGAGGTGTAGCGGATATTTCAGGACTTGTTAGGCTCTCGTTATCTAACCATGAGTGTAGCCGGCGTGCGCCTCTGGGACGTTCCTGGCAACTTGATTGGAGCGACTGGCTATTGGTCGCCGTCATTTAAATTTGCACCAATTAAGGTGGTCCACCTGCCGCCTACCTAAAGGTGACACGTGTAATTTGTGGTGGCCGCCACCAGCCGCCTACTTACGGAGGTCAGTTCACTCCAGACCCTCGCCTTAATAACATCTCTTACTAATATATACGTGCTCATATAAAGAAGAGATTTGTACATACGTTAATTGTACATATAGTGTAAAGACAATAGGACTGTGTTAAAATTCAACACACTGATGATATCCGCTGCGTCATGGATAACTGGGTTATGAAAACCCTTCTGACGCTCATATCGAAACACTAGTCTCCAGCCCTCTGCCTCTTGTCATTCACGGGCGGCCTGATCACGCGCTACCACTTCGGATCACAGGAACAGGCAGTGTTGATAAAAGCCTACAACGATTCAGCCCACTATCCACCGATAAGTATCCTAGTTAGTTGATTAGCTAGGATAATGTGTCGGGTGAGATAGAACTGGGTATTGATTAGGTAAGAACTCATATTAAATATCTGCTTGTAGCATAAATTTCTTTCAGCTGGTTTCCCCGAGTGAGGAATATTGATGTTTCATGTGACTCGAAGTGGCGTTAATTGTGAGGTATAATTATGAGCCTACCACAATTGCTGGTTATAACGGCGGGGGGCGGGTGCTTCGAAGCGTTTAGGAATGACTCAGCGATTAACTACCATACGCCAGGTAGTAGATAACATCAGAGGTTGCGTAGTACTAGTTGTTGTAGTAAATTAGGTGGTGGTTGAAAATTATATACGCTTTGCTACGCGTCCTTGTTAGGCCGCACAGGCTCTACCACCATTGATATATTTAATAATTATCAACTAAAAATGATTTTAGTGACGTAATCTTGCATTCAATAAATTTTTTTTGACTTAATTAACTAAATCATGATGAAATTAGCTAAGCAAATTTTATTATCAGCTAAGTTAGCAATGCTCACACGGATTTATAATATGTGTGAGGACGCAATTAAGACAATTCCTATTGATTATATTAATTTAAAGACGGTCTTTCCATTGTTAAATGACCAATGGAATAAATATGAAAACGGCTTACTGCCTATTTGAAGTTCAATTAAGACAAGCTGGGGATAAAGAAATGTTCAGCTATGTGTTATCAATCATGAACACAAATGTCAAAGATATCTCCCAAAAGTAATTGAATATGAGGGATTACTGGAGTGTTCTCATATTTTATCAACAGCGATAGCTTCTTTAACCCAAAGTTTGCAAGGTATTAGCAAAAACCCCCCCCCAGGGAGATCACGATTATTACGCCTGAGGGTAATCAGCTATATCAGCCACCCTCAGAGTTTAAAGATCCCTCGTTAGTGGGTATTTATCCTGCGCCTGTTACGCAAATCAAACAGCCTGTAATTACACAAACACTACTACACACACACACAAACACTACTACATACACACACAAACACTACTACCACACACACACAAACAATACTACGCACACACAAACACTATTACACACACACAAACACTACTACACACACACAAATACTACTAAATACACACACACACAAACACTACTACGCACACATACACACACAAACACTACTTACCCCACACACACACACAAACACTACTACTACACACACACAAAACTACTGCACACACACACACACACACACAAACACTACTACACACACACACAAACACTACTACACACACACACAGCAGCGCGGGAAGAGAGTCTTCCTCCCGTGACGTCACCGAGCCGTGGCGCATCGTCTGCCAGGTTGCCAGCAGCGTTTTCGAAGCTCGGGGAATTTACGATTTTGATTGCAGATTATTCAAAAACGGCTGACTGGATGCAAAAGTGACAACATATTGTTGATACACCTCGATAATGGCTATACTCTAACTACATCAAATCAGGAATGATGAAATGGCCCTGGATGATTACTTTAAGGATAAATAAAGACGGGCTTATTGTCGTAGACCCCTGGACATGCTTTGTTGATCAGTCAATATTAGAAAGTATATTATTCCATCAACGCCCGTTTTCTTTGCCTTTGTTAGAAAACAGTAATGCCCATTATTCGGGAGAGATAGAAATGAGAATTATTATCATAAAATTCCCGAGTTATGTCTTGTAAGTAGTTCCTTGTTTTAGTTTCACGGGTGACTCATCGCCTTTCTTCCTACGCGCCATTTTGTTTATCTTCTTTCGTTCCTTCTTCGCCATTTCTTTCCTCTTTCTTCCATCCCCCCCCCGACAATCCCGTATGCGAGTCAAAATCCGTGGGATAATTATTCCGCAAATCAGTGAACCTAATGAATTCAAATCTTTTCATCTTTCCCCAGCTATCTGATCAGACCGAGTAACACCCCCAGATTCTTAATGTCTTTCAAAATAATCCCTATCGTTACGGTCATGGTCATACATGGACGTGTTAGTAAAAAATACGCGCTAAATTGAAAGCCTACCAAATTTCTATGCTACATATTTCATACCCTCTCACTCTTAAAAAAACGCGTTCGGACTGTCGACCATTACATATAAAACCACCCTTCTGGGTATTAATTAAGCATATTAAATTCTTCTATATCAAAGTAACAGGTCTGTATTATAGGCAGGCCTTGTCTTAGGTACACGAGTTTCATTATTTTATTAGTTAGTTTTGATTATAGCTCTTCATTTGAGTCACGTCTAGACCCTTCAAACGATTCCCCTTTTTTCTGCCTCGGGCGGTGTAACGCCGGGACACGGTAGTCCCCGCTCAACCTCTTGTAGGTAAGTCGCTCCACATTCGCTCCTGTTTTCCCCCCCCCCCCCCCCTTTTCCTTGTTATCTATATTTTCAAATATGAGTAACAATGTTTATTTACGCTAACGTAAGGGAGGTCTACCCATCCTTATAAGTATTATTAACGAGTCCCCGCTCAACCTTCTTGTAGGCTTCGACGGAGGAGTCTACATTCATCCTTCCTGTAGGAAGGGGCTCGCTCGTGTCCTCTTCAAAGCCATATGGTCTTGTGAATACACACACAACCCAGTACTCTCACATTTTCTCTCCTATATATATATTTTTCCCATTTTGTAATTATAAATATTAAGCGGTATGTTACCGAAGTGTAGGATAATTCATTAAATAGGATTCAGTGAGGAGAGTTATGCTCATAAGAGCTTCCTTTCTCAAAATAGGAAGATTTTTCCTGTATCAGGGTGTAAATTTTTTTTTTTTCTTACATCCAATTAGAGTTTTCCCGGTGTTGTATTAACCCTTAATATGTTGGATATGATCTCAACAAGAGGCCCATACTATTTCAGTATGAAAAATAGGATGATGTTTGCAAATTTTAGTTCTTGTTTTATTATAAAACCCCAGGTGATTATTCTTTGTTAGGACAGTAATTCCCCACACTTCCAAAAGAGTCAGCCTTACTCGGTATAATTCCATGTACCAATCACGACTACCAAGATAAATCTATATTAATATTATTCAAACGTGCCCAGGGGTAACCCAGTAAAACTACTCGCCTGGACTGGTGGCAGCTTCCCCCTTAACTCACCCCCTGTTTCCCTTAACCTAACCCTTACCCCTTCCCCTTAAATACATCCCTCATTTCAGTACTCTCCGCAGTGAGACGTGGTCAAACTATAATCACATAGTGAAGTCATAAGACTAAGGTAAACCCCCCATAGAAGTTACCCCGAAATTCAGGCAACACACTGGTGACTAAAGCGGTGGAATGTTATTTCCTACAAATAACAGCAACAGAATCTCACCTGGGAAAATAAATAGCAAGATAGTCAAATTTCAGTAAATTTTCATATAGTAATCGATCATTATAGTAGGCTCATTAGATCTTTCCCCCATAAACCAAACACCCTACACACATGAACCATGACCATGTGGCAGTGAGCTATAAGAAGCAAGCCGCCGCCGCCCTTCACCGCCGCATGCCGCGCGTCTCAGCCGCCGCCGCCCTTGACAGACTGCCGCGCCCTTCACCACTTCAGCGCGCCTCGACGCCACGCTCGCCTCAACTCCGCCACCCTTCATAGCCAGCCGCCGTAGCCGCTGTTCCTGTAGCCGCATCTAGCCGCCATCCACACGCCTCGACACCACCACCATGGCAAAGAAAGGACGTGAAGCCGCGTCGGGAGGGAAGTCCTGGATCTCTCTCAGCCTTCCCACTGACGTCGTCATGAGTTACGCTAATAACCCCAGCGCTAAGAACATCTACATCATCGCCGCTATGAGCGACATCGTGGACGCCACCTCCAAGAATGGAGACACAGACTCAGGCAAGAATACGCTCTTAGTTTCCAAGATCCTAGAGGAGTTTCCAGACAAGAAAATGGTTACCTTCTCGGTTGTCCCGTCGCCTAAGGTAGCCGAGTCATACAGCGCCATACTATCCATCCACGTCTGCCCAAAGGACGCCACGACGTTTGCTGCGTCAAATAGCGGGGGAGCTCGACACATCTGCTTCCGCACTCTAAAGTTTTCAAAACCCGACCTACGGAGACCTCCTAGAAGACTAATCGAGGAGTGTTCAGTGCAGTGTTAGTTATGAATTAGTTAAATGTTAGAAAATCAAGGAAGAATTATTTTGAACATGAACATTGAAAATTTATTTTATGAACTTGAAAGGATAATACCTACCCAGTGTAGGGTAGTTGTAGTGTCACCCGGTTATTACTCTTGGGGAAATCAATTCGAAAAGTGTTAAATGTAAAACATTGACCAGGATTCAAAACAAATTGAGGGTCAGTATGTTTTTAATATATCCAGGTAAGAGGTTGATTGGGATACCAGTCTCATTTGGGAAATTTTATTAACAGACTCAGTCTGGTTCGGTGAGTCTTCAAGGTATTTTAATTCAAGTTACAATCAACACGACTTGTGGTGTATTCAGGTGAAAATTAAGCGAAAAGTGTTAAATGTAAATTATTGAGTCAAGGGTAGTGTAGTGTCAACTAGATGAAACAATTTTTGGGCTAGGAGATTTCTCATGTCTAGAAGTCGGGGCGTCTGGTTTTCACGGGCTCAGCCTGGTTCAGTGGAGGGGTATTTTAATTCGAGATAGTAGTTTCTCGCTTCTCACTTCACAGTCAACCAGCTTGCGGTGTGGCGGATATTTCAGGACTTGTTGGGCTCTTATCATTTACCAGAGGCTAGCCGGCGTGCGCCTCTGGGATTTCCCCGCAACGAGAATACGGCACTGAGTCAGGTTTGACGGCCACGTCACTACCCAGGTATCAGGTTGATTGGGATACTTCCTTTCATTGAATATTCGTGTAATCTAAACACAAGCAGACACCCCTTTTCAAAGAACAGAAGAATTTCCATTAAAATTTACTCTAAATTCGTCCCATACACACCTCCTCTTGACGCAGCTTTAAAACGGAAACACGATCCGAGAGTAGTTGATTTGATATTGAAGAATTTAATTTTCCCGGAGAATAGACGTGTGTAATGCCCATTATTCGGGAGAGATAGGGATGAATTATTATCATATAATTCCGAGTTATGTCTTGTAAGTAGTTTCCTTTTTTTAGTTTTTACGGGTGACTCATCGCCTTTCTTTCCCACGCGCCATTTTTTTTTATCTTCTTTCGTTCCTTCTCCGCCATTTCTTTCCTCTTTCTTCCTACCCCCCCCCGACATGCCGTATGCGAGTCAAAATCCGTGGGATAATTATTCCGCGATCAGTGATACCTAATGAATCAAATCTTTTCATCTTTCCCCCGCTATCTGATCAGACCGAGTAACACTCCCGATTCTTAATATCTTTCAAAAATAAACCCTATCGTTATCGGTCATGGTCATACATGGACGTGTTAGTAAAGATACGCGCTAAATTGAAAGCCTACCCAAAATTTTTATGCTACATATTTCATACCCTCTCACTCTTTAAAACGCGTTCGGACTGTCGACATTACATATAAAAACCCCCTTTTTGGGTATTAGATTAAGCATATTAAATTCTTCTATATCAAAGTAACCAGGTCTGTATTATAGGCAGCCTTGTCTTAGGTACACGAGTTTCATTATTTTATTAGTTAGTTTGTGATTATAAGCTCTTCATTTGAGGTCACGTTAGACCCTTCAAAAAGATTCCCCTTTTTTCTGCCTCGGCGGTGTAACGCCGGGGCAAAAGGTAGTCCCCGCTCAACCTTCTTGTAGGTAAATCGCTCCACATTCGCTCCTGTATTCCCCCCCCCCCCCCCTTTTCCTTGTTATCTATATTTCAAATATGAGTAACAATGTTTAGTTTACGCTAACGTAAGGGAGGTCTACCCCTCCTTATAAGTATTATTAACGAGTCCCCGCTCAACCTTCTTGTAGGCTTCGGGCGGAGGAGTCTACATTCATCCCTTTTGTAGGAAGAGGCTCGCTCGTGTCCTCTTCAAGCCATATGGGCTTGTGAATACACACACAACCCAGTACTCTCACTTTTTTTCTCCTATTAAAATATCTTCCATGTGTAATTATAATATTAAGCGGTATGGTTACCGAAGTGTAGGATAATTCATTAAATAGGATTCAGTGAGGAGAGTTATGCTCATAAGAGCTTCCTTTCATCACATAGGAAGAGTTTCCTGTATCAGGGTGTAAAGTTTTTTTTTCTTACATCCAATTAGAGTTTTCCGGTGTTGTATTAACCCTTATATGTTGGATATGATCTCAAGCAAGAGACATACTATTTCAGTATGAATAAATAG
This sequence comes from Chionoecetes opilio, assembly GCA_016584305.1. NCBI lineage: Eukaryota > Metazoa > Arthropoda > Malacostraca > Decapoda > Majidae > Chionoecetes > Chionoecetes opilio. The sequence goes on from JACEEZ010026324.1 coordinate 9,691, forward strand.
GATGATGTTTGCAAATATAGTTCTTGTGTTTATTTAAAACCCCAGGTGATTATTCTGTGTTAGGACAGTAAAATTTCCCCCCACTTCCAAAGAGTCAGCCTTACTCGTATAATTCCATGTACCAATCACGACTACCAAGATAAATCTAATATTAATATTATTCAAACGTGCCCAGGGAGTAACCCAGTGAACTACTCGCCTGGACTGGTGGCAGCTTCCCCCTTAACTCACCCCCTGTTTCCCTTAACCTAACCCTTACCCCTTCCCCTTAAATACATCCCTCATTTCAGTACTCTCCGCATTGAGACGTGGTCAAACTATAATCACATAGTGAAGTCATAAGACTAAGGTAAACCCCCATAGAAGTTACCCCGAAATTCAGGGAACACAAACAGACTGCACCTCATAAACAGACACTTGCCCACACGAAAACCGGAAACTTTGTATTTGTTTGTTGATATCTGTGTATCCTTGTATCGGTGCATCCTTGTATCGGTACTACTATAGCGTGCGGTCTACCGGGGACATTTGCACTATACGTGCGGTCTACCGGGAATTTTACATATAGCTCGGTCTACATTTTTTTACTCGCTATTTACACTCTACAGTGTCTACACTCTTACACTTCGGGCTCAATTTACCAATGTTGCCGCGATAACTTTTTTTTAAACTTGCATAACGAAAAAACGAAATTTTTTTCCCCAACAGCGATAAACAATAAACGAAAAAAAATTTTTCAAAACCCAACCTCGGTAAGCGATAAACGATAAACGATCGATAAATTTTTTTTAATTTGGATAACAAAAGGATAAAAAAATTCTTTATTTATTAAATTTTAAAAAAAAAGCATAAAACTTTTTTTTCCCAGTGAAAATTAATTAAACAAACAAAACTGTCACTAGAACCAGTCATGGCCTCAAGTTCTATTCCACATCAGTCTCTCTCTCTGAGTCCACTCTCCCCCCCTCCTCTCCCCCCAGACAGCACCCCGGGACTGCATGTTCCCTTGGTGAAGACCGTTCTAAAACCCTTTCCCTGGTCATGCTTGCCACGTTGGGGCCTGAGGAGTCCCCAGCAGTGCTGAACGCGCCCAGGGCAGCAGAGCTGGGAAAGCCGTGTTGTACTTGTGCAGCGAGATCCACTTCTCCCTGTGATCTGGGGAATTCCCAGGCTTCCCCTCGCCCCCTTGCCCCTCCCCGGGTGTCCACCTCCTTTTTGATGGCCCCCAAAATGTTGGCCCCTCCTCCCCCATGACAGGGGGGCTCCCCCCGGGAAAGGCAAATGGGTCGCGCGGGCCCCTTTAGGTTTTTTCTGTCACCAGTCCTGGCTCGGGCTGGGGGGGAGAGGGTCGGGGTGATGGGTACGATCCCCCTATGACCTCCCCTTTGATGTTTTCTTCAAGGGCAGGGCCACATGTTTTCAACATGAAGGGGCCTGTTGGGGGGGGTCAAGGTGGCCATCAGGATCCTCATCAGCAAAGAGGGCATGAATCTTCGCAAAAAAGACCAAATTTAAAAATTTTAGTTTTCAAATATAAGATACAACTGATTTTTTTTTTTATATCCCCATTAAATATTTTCTTTGAAAATGATGAAATACCTGTTTTTAAAAACCCTGGAAGTGCCCCCGCTCTAAAAAAGGCATAAAACCAGGGGGTCGCATAGCGCAACTCGCCCTCCCTTTTGATGCCTGTGGGGTCTCTCTGGGGACATCAGGGGGGGAGGAGGATCCCCATTAGGCGTTGCCCTCACCCTGAGCCTTCCAGCCAGATGGCACAGGCTTCATCCCCTTTGCAGTACTCCGCAGAATCCCTTGTCCCCCTCAGTAAAGACAGGGGCTGCTGCCCTCTTCCACTCCTCGCTCTTCATGACCTCGTTTATGGCCTCGAGGGCCCGGGGGCCCTTGAGCGCCGTCTTCAGGGGGCACTCTGTCGCGTCATACAAGGTATTCCCCTACAAAAAAAAAATGTTGTGTTACAAAAAATTATTTAAATTTTGATTTTTTTTTAAAATTGGGTGGGTTTTTGTTTTTAAGAATGTTTTTTAGAAAAAAAATGAAATCTGAAAAAAATTAGATTTATGCCCCTAGTTGGGCAGGGTTTATTCAGTTCTCCCCACCAACCCCTGATCTTGGGGGCCACCAAGAGGCCCTGTTGTGCGGGTTTTCCAGGGGCCCCGGGGCCCTTGGCGGGGGCCTTGGTAAACGGCTGCCGGGCCTGCCTCCCTTTTCCCTAGTTCCACCCCAAACCCATTTGGGGGAGACGTTTTTGTCGCCAGCGGGTTGAGTGTGTACAGCCCCTTCCCCCCTCTGTGTGGGAGCTTGGAAGGTCCTCTCCCTCATCCCCCCACCCTTCCCCAGCAATCATGAACATGAAAATGGCGCCATCGCCACATCAGACCTCGTGTTCGGGGCGGGGGACAACAAGCGGGTCACTTGGTTGTCGCCAAAATGCGCAATGCAGCCAGTATTTGGGCACCATTGTCGTTGTAGGGGCGACGATTTCCTGGTGATCCCAAAACTCACTGTTGATTTTGTAGATCTCTTTTTTCCAGGACTCCTTTGTCTGGTTGGACTTTGTCTTTGCGGCGAGCGTGCCATGCTTTCTGCCAAAATTTTTGATCAATCCAATGCCGTGCAACCCAGGAAAGCGGATGGTGTCACTCCACTGTCACTGGGTGGGAACATATCTGGCCTCCTTTAGGATGGACATCACCCTTTTTTGGCCTTTCTCCCCCTGGTCGTCAATTGTGTTTTTCTAGCCCTGTGGGAGGGCGGTTTTTAAATCTGGCCTGAAGACCTTCATCTTTCGCGAGTCGCTGGGTGGGAGAGATGCTTGGTGCAATGCAGAGGGTGGGAACCCCCTTTACCAGGCTGCCGACCCTTGTCCTGGGTGAAGTGTTTGGGCATTTCCCGGGGTTGCCTGAAAGGGGAGCTGGCGGCTGGTGTCCTTCTCCCCCCGTTGAGCCTGTGGCCCTTCTTGTGGTCGCCTTTTTGAGTCGAAATATCCCAGCCTGGGAGTTTAGGCCACGGTGCATCTTGCCCCTTTAGATGGGTTCTGAGGTTCCCCTTGCTGTTGACGGAATTGGTGGTCTTTTCAAATTCCCTAACCTTCACAAGCTTCGATGGCCAGGCAATTGAAAACCATCCTGTCGAATGACCAACTTGGGCCTTGATCTTCAATTTTTTTTCAGCTTGAACAACTTTTCAAAAGGCTTGAGGGAAATGTTAACCTGTAAAAACACAAAATATTGTCAAAAAAAACCCCGCGTGCGGGGGCAACAGCCCTTGGCCGAAGCGCGCCTTTCAAAACTGGCAAGTTAAAAATATCTTTGCTTTAGGGGTTTTAAGTAAACCCAATAAGAAAATGAAGCTTTTCCCTTTTTTTTTCTTTTTTTCCAAAAAAATACAAGAAAAGAAATATGTCAGATGAAAATATTCTTATCTCTCCTTTTTATTTAAAACCGGAATGGGGAGATTAAAAACACCACTCACCCAAACTTTTGCATCTTTAGTCACCCCTGAGGGGACCAACGCCAAAAAATTTTTTTTAAATTTTTTCACAAAAAATGCATAAAAAATTTATATAAATTTTCGTACTGCTGTCTGTTGTCTGTGTGTCTGTGTAACTACGTTCTTCTTTTTTCGTACGTTCTTTGATTTTATTTGTTTTTGTATTTATTATTTAGTATTTACATTACCCCATCAAAGTCCTCCTGCTTGCACCCTTTCCCAGGGCTTGTCGCTGTTGTCCTCCCTCTCCTGGTGCGGGGGGGCGGAAAGGTTTTGGAGACATGAGGGTGTCCGCTGCTCTCCTCCCCCCTAACTTGCTGAGCTTGATCGCGAAAAAAACATATTGCCAGACTCTTGGCGTGAGAAGGGCGGGCATGGGAAGAGCGGCACACACCCTCCTAACTCGAGAACTCAGCGAGACTGGCGCCCGGTTGCCAATCAATTTTGTGAGGACCAAAAAAAAAACTACCAAATAGTACCCGAGTCAGAAAACTAACAAAAAAAATTTTTAAAAGTCACGGCTTTCGTCCCAATTCAACAAATCATAAAATGTTGGTCTAACCCCTTTTTGGGGGGTCAACTTCTTGGGCAACACGAGTTGAAAAATGTTGACCAGTGGTTAACTGTACAATGTTGTTGCCACCTCTTCATTTAATCTATCTAATTTATAAGTTCTTCATTCTTCTAGATATGCACCTCACAGATTAGTACCAGAAAATGGTAAAGTCGTACTTGATACTACCAATAGTACCAAATCTGGCACTTTAGTACCAAGATTGGCAACCCTGACTGGCGCACTGCAGCTGTGATTGGCCAGCTACACACACACACACACACTTGGCAGCTCTCATATGAGGTTTTTCAGGTCTGAAAACGTCAGGCGGGCTGTTGTGACTATTGCCGCCGTGCACATTTTCTAATTTTTACAAAAGTCGTCTTTGAATTTATCGTTTATCGTTCCTCATTTTTTGGGACTAGCGGTAAGTGAATAAGCGATAATTTTAGAAAACTTTGCGATAAACGATAAACGATAAAAGGTTTGACCTCAGCGATAATTATCGTTTATCGTTTATCGCTCATTTTATCGCACGCGGCAACCACTGCAATTTACTATTGCTATATGATATTGTCTATTATACAGTAGAGTATTATTAGTACAGCTGATAATCTCTCATATCATAAGAATTGTGCAAATTATGACTAAAGCATGAATTTTCTACCAGTGTTAGTACATGCCATAAGCTTCATTTTCAGATCAGGAGGGAAGGCAGATTTGACCTCTGAGGACCGTGAGAGGTCAATGACCTCAAAGTATCAAAATATTGATGTTTGGCGTCATTGCATAGTTAATGGTAAACATGTTTATGATGTACAAACCATGCATTTGTGTTCCAATAAAAGTGTCTACATATTCCACACGGCGTTGGTAATTATTTACAGGTGTCTAGCTTTGACCTCTGAGGACAGTGAGAGGTCAATTACCTCAACATATCAAATATTGATGCCAATGAATGTAAACTGTGGTGGCTGGTACTAACACAATTGTTGTAGCCTACTTGTGTGTTGCAGGATTCCCTGCCTGATGATCGAAGCCAAGATACAAGCATCCAGACCTGATCGTCACTATGGCAAATCGTCATATCCTCATAGACCCAGCCCAGCCCTCTACGTCCTCAAGATCACCCCCAAGAACTAACTGGGAGCTTTGTATTCTTTGCCAAGCAGAGACAGATGAACCTATGCAGTGCCCACTAAGATCAACCATGAAACCGAGTGGTAGTGGCTATGCATCATTGACAGAAGACCTTCTCCAGTTCAAGGGACTTCGGCACATGCCAATGGAACTCAACGTGAACAGACTGGATGATGGCGATGGCGTAGAAGCTACCTTGAGGACACACAGTGCTCAGTGGCACAAGAAATGTCGTTTAAAGTTTAACAAAAAAATGTTTGACCAGCAGAGCAGAACAAATCAGCTTCAGGACAGCAATCTAGTACCGGTACTCCAACCGTGCACACACGATCAGAGCTGCCCACAGGCTTCCACAGTCAACCGAGCCTATCTGTTTCTCTGCAATAAGCCAGCTGGCACTGCAGACTTGCACGAAGCAGCTACAAAGGAAATTGACAAGAACGTTCGGAGATGTGCCACTGAATTGGGGTACACTGAACTGCTGGCCAAGCTTTTCTGCAAGAGACATGATTGCCATCGAGGCAAATACCATCGCAACTGTCTCCGTGCATTATACAACAAAATCAGACCAGCCGCACTCAAGGACGAGGATGCGGATCGTCTGCATGGCATAGCCTTTGCTGAGCTGGTGGTATTCATGGAGGACATGCATGCAGATGAGGACAATGCCCCTGTATTTAAACTCTTAGACGTGGCTAGCCTCTACAAGACGAGACTGGAGCAGCTGGGTGCCACGGTAACCAATAGAATACACACAACCAGACTGAAGGACAGACTTCTTTTTGTGCTTCCTGATCTGAGAGCCCATTCTCAGGGCCGAGACACACTTCTCTTGTTTGAGAAAGATATAGGTCCCGCCCTGAAGAAGGCCTGTGATCATGACAGTGATGCCATGCACCTAGTAAGAGCAGCACAGGTAGTACGTAGAGAAATGTTTCAGACCCGGTTCACCTTGGACAGGTTCCACGCTGACTGCCAGAAAGATTCTGTGACACCATCCCTCCTTGCTCTGGTGAACATGATCCTCGATGGGGCGAACATCAAGCACCAGACTAAGTTGGCCAACACAAGCACCACAACTGCTGCTCTTACAGTATCGCAGCTACTGGTGTTCAACAGTGTAAAGCATGAACGCAGTGTAGAGTCAACCTCAGTGCGCCACAGCCGCGAGAGAGGAAATCCCACTCCCACTCTACTTATCCCTCAAGATTCACGCTGTGACCAGGAGCAGAGGTCTGATTGACACACTGTTCAGCTAGGGATGTGTGTGTCATATGATAGATTGCTACAGCTCACAGCAGACATTGCCAATGGTGTCTGCCAGCGCTTCAACATGGAAGAAGTTGTTTGCCCACCCAAGCTGCGCAAAGGACTGTTCACTACTGGGCTGTCGATAATATTGACCATAACCCCAGCTCTGCGACAGCCAAGGATTCTTTTCATGGCACAGGTATCTCCCTAATGCAACACTCCATCACACACGAATGGCGGACTCGACCGTGGTGTAGTGGTGATTGGGCAAGACATCTCTTCCGCCAAGTCGGTAGCACCTCTGCCATCAGTGTACACAAGTGTGCCACCTGCTGCCATGAAGACAAAGCACTTCACTGCACCGGCTGTACAACGTCCTGCAAGGCCTCCCGACCTCCTGGCTGCTTAAGCTGCCGTGGAAGAAGAGTATGGGTGGCTGAGGACAGTGAAGACAGCTCTAGAGAAGCAATCCATAGATGAATAGGTGTCACAGATGATCTTACACAGTGATCTTACAACAACGATTTCATGCAAGCTGTTCTGGACACCACACTAACCTAAATGTGTATATAAATAAATTTGTTTTCTGAGGTCACTGACCTCATTTAAAGCACTTGTTCAGTCATGGTTGCATTCTGTGATTATGTATAAATAGGCTCTCCAGAAGATAAAGGGACCAACACATGGCAATTAACATACCTTTTTAATGATTCCCAAAACAGACAAACTGCACCAGAATCGTGAAAAAAGGACAATTTCAATGTAATTGAGGTCATTGACCTCTCACTATCATCAGAGGTCAAATCTGACTTACCTCCCGATCTGAAAATGAGCCTTATGGTATGTACTAACACTGGTAAAAATGTCATGCTTTAGTCATAATTTGCACAATTGTTATGATTATCTGCTGCACTATAGAAAAAACTAAACTTTAGTAAGTAATTTATTAAGCACAGGCCGATATTCCCCACCCCTGTCACTTTTTTTCTTCTTATATAACACTACCACATCGATGACAAGGCTCTGCTTCTTGTAGTGTGTCCAGAAGATTGCTTTCACGTAAAAACTTAAACCGCTGTTTCTCTGTCAAGATGACACTTCAGTAGAATTCTTTCAACAGCATTGTAGAGGGTTATAAGTGTGTCAGACTGATGTTTTCGGCTTGAATTTTAGGAGGATACCAAGACATTACTTCGTTGATTCCTATTTTATAAGGTTGAGTAGGGTCCCGGTACTCAGGTCAGGTGTGGACTTGTTAGAATGCACATTAAAGCTATGGGGTAGTCAGGTCAGGTCAGGTCAGCGGGATCTTTGTAGACCGGACGTTAGGGGAGCGTAGACTGCAGGCCCCGATGTAGACCGCATGCTATAGTAGCACCCTTGTATCGATCTATATCTGTGTTTTCTTTTTCTTTTTCAATCATCATATATTGTCTCTTTTTCATTATCACTATTTCCTCTTCTTTGTATCTTATATCTTGGCCTAGATATTTGCTAATTTATCATTATGTGCGACATAATTATGTAACAAGATTGAGATTGAAAAGGAAAGTTTGTAGAAAAATTGTTTGCGTGGCGATAGTGACAGGAAGATTGTGTGAGTAAGTGGAGTAGAACAGGAGTGGAGTAGACAGGGAGTGGAGTAGACAGGGAGTGGAGTGGACAGGGAGTGGCAGGAAGATTGTCTTGTTATAATACTTTATTTAGTAAAATGTGCAAGAAAGCTTAGGTTTATTTTTTCTTTCTTTTGTCAATCACACTTGTTTGGGAAAATATTAGTCCCTTTGTACAGAAAAAAAAGTAACATCACAAAGTTAGGTAATATACATAATGTTACGCTGTGGGGTGTCTGTGTGTGTTTGTCGAGGCGTGCGCGAATGAGGCGTGTGTATGTCTGGGTGTATGAACTGGTAGCAGAGGCAGCGTGTGAGGTGCTGGGGCGAGAGCGAGTGCGTATGAGACAGTGTCCGTTTTTGTGTATGTATGAGCGCGGTGAGGGTGCCTCCTTCATTCGGTACACAAAGACCAGGGTGACGTCATTCGCGCCGAGGACTCTGATAGGTAGCGGCACCAGTCTTCCTTAGTGATGCAGCCACGGGATTGGCTGGCTAGCTGGCAGCGGGAAGTGAGGATAGACAGCGCCAAGAAGAGGGACGCCGCCCCGCCGCGGGGCTCAGTGGGGCAAGGAATAGGGTAGGGACAGGACCTCCGTCAGGACTCCTGTGCGCGCGGCGTGCTGTGGGCGTGGGAAGACCGCCGCCCGAGTAGCTGGGTTAGAGCCACGCGGGAGAGCGACCAGGAAGGTTTGGTCTTGGGAGGGCGGCGACCACAGCGCCCCCTGGGGTGTATCTGCAGCGCTCCGTCAGGAGGAATGTGAGCGCCTCGTCAGCCTAAGTCAGTGCCTCGAATTAAGCCATTTAACGTGTGCGTGTGCCATTCACGTGTGTGTGTTTCTCCAGAGTGTGTTAGACCCATTTCTTAACCGTTTTGACCTTTTTGTAGTTCTTTGTTTACTCTCCCCCTTTTCAGGAGTTGAGTCCTGTGTTTTGTTGACCTCCGCCATTAAATGTAGAGTGTATTACAGTGAGTGTCAGGCCCCCTCTTTCCGCCATGTGATTTGACTACATGTTATACACCAACACTCGCCTTCAGATAAATCTACCGAACCTTCGTCAGGAGGTAAGTGGTTACGTGGGCCCCCTTGGGGTGAAAATAAAAAAGGTGAGTCTTAGAGAGCCTGCGTAACAATAATAAGCAGTGAATGTGTAGATTACGATTCTTCAAATATTATTCAAGCTCTTTTGCACATTATGAATTAGAAAAATTTAGATAAAATTGTTTGAATTGTTATTACCTCCTGTTTTATTTCCTATTTTCGGTACTGATCCTTGTTCCCTGAAGCTCCCTCAAGGGGGGCCCACGGCAGCAGGTTTCTTTTGTACCTCATTCACATATCTTCCAATCCTTTCACTCTTATATTCCCTCTCTCATCTACATCTCTTACTTTCCCCCTCTCCATTCTCTTACATTCCCTCTTGTCATCTTACATCTCTTACATTCCCTCTTCATCTTACTCTCTTACATTCCCTCTCATTCTCTTACATTCCTCTTTTGTCATCTTTCATCTCTTACATTCCCTCTCTCAATTCTCTTACATTCCCTCTTGTCATCTTACATTCCCTCTCTCATCTTAATCTCTTACATTCCCTCTCTCACTCCTTCTTCTTCCTTCTTTTTTCACGTCAGTTTTTCCCATAATTTTTAAGAGGTTGGACGGCTGATGACACGTTTTCCAACTATCTCTATTATTATTTTTCTTTTCCGGTGGCTGATGTGGGGGTTTATAAATACTCCTTATGATGCGAACGAATTTGAAACGTTCAGAATACAAAGGGCCCTTTCAACTTTGTTCAATGTTGCCAGATCCTCTTCAACACACTGCCTCCATGTCTTCCGTGACCTGCCGGGTACGGTGACCTGGCATTGCCACTCTTTAACAGCTCCCCCAATGCCTCCCCAAACCTTCTCTCCTTCTCCTCTTCATGTGCCCAAACCACCTCAATCGCCTTACTCTTAGCACTGTACTCAGCTCCTTTCAATCCTCTCCTCTCTCACTCCCATACAAACATTACCTCAGTTTAACAGGGGTGTCTTTCCTCTCACACTCACAGTATCTAGTCTACTCTTTTTATATCCTTTTTGTCATCTCTAGTCCATCCTCTCCAGGTGTCCACATTTCCAAACATAGATTTATATTAGTTTTATTGCCTAAAATGTACAATTCTTGACAGGATGGCTATGAGGGGTTGCTGTGGTGAAGTGGTTTGGCCCCGGGAGGTCCGAGCTCAAGTCAAGTTTTGCCGGGTCAAATGTGTCCCTGTGGAGTTTGCTGAAGATTACTCGCCGGCTGCCCATCACCGCTGCTGGGAGAAGAGCATGGGGGGCGGCGTGAGCCTCTCACCATCACAGGCCTCACTCCAAACATTCTCGGTACCGTTATTCCACATTTGTTTTTCTCATTTTGCCAAGCATCTGAAAACAATAGAAATAGTAAATATTATTTGAGGTGTATTCATCTAGTTGTATTATACAGGGCTAGCCAAGCTACACTCGATGCCAGTCTCCATATCTACATTTTTTTTTTTATATTCATCCTTACTGTTGGCTGAAGCCACCACCCCCGGAGGCGGGTCACAAACCCCCGGCTAACACCCGGTACCCATTCACAGCTGGGTGGACAGGGGGTCGGGTTTTAAGAAAACCACCCATCTCTCTTCGCTCCAGCCGGGGATCGAACCCGGGACATCTCGGTTGAGAACCAAGCGTGCTAACACTACACTACGGAGTACCCCTACACCAGTGTGTGTGTGTGTGTGTATTCACCTAGTTGCAATAAACAGCAAATGCAATATACAACCCATCATATGGCTTGCATTTTCACTAAAATACAATTAGGAAAAATTTAGAATGATATGCAGTTTTAACAGTTTCTTTAATTAATTGATATAATCATATATGGGGTTTTATCATAGTAGGCTGAGGGTGGATACAGTGGGGCTCTGAGACGAGGAGGCCTGGCATGGCGAGACTAGCAGTAGGGGTTACACCTACTACTGGTCCGGCATGAGCAATGGTCCCCGTGTCCGGGGGGTAGCTATAGGCATCTCCAGCAAACTGCAGCCGTCTGTTGTTGAGGTTACTCCGGTTGATAAGCGTATAATGCAGGTGAGGATGAAACACACTCTGGGTTTCATGTCTCTTGTTGCAGTGTACGCTCCCACCGAGGTGTGTGAAACTGAAGAGATGTTCTTACGACACAACTCGACTCTGTATTAGACCAGTGTCCTCCTCGGGACACACTCATTGTCTTGGGCGACTTCAATGCTTACTACAGGCACTGTGAGAGATGGCTACGATTATGTGTTGGTTCCCATGGCTCCGGTACCAGACAAAATTAACAGTTCTCTGCTTCTGAATTTTGCAGTCTAGAAGGTTGAGAATTTCAGGTTCTTGGTATCAGAGACCAGCAGGGGGGGGATGGGGCCATAGGGGCCCTAGTGTCCCGGTGGGCCGGAGGGTCTGGGCCGGTCTGAGTCCCGGCGGGGCCGGCCCCTTTTTAGCGCAGTATGGTACGGTTGTGAGAGACGTTTATGCCCGAGGCCGTATGTCTCGTCTGGCTCAAGCCAGACGAGGGAGCCTGGCTTCTCCTCCATCCCTCTCCCGTATTCTAGCTATTGAATCTGAAGGAGTATGACCCCAGAGGCGATTTTTGGGCCCCAGGACACATCGGGCTGTGTCCCGGAGGGTCAATGGGTCTGAGGTCCGCAGGGCGCCGGGGCCGGGGTTATATTATTGGTACGGAATCATAAGTACAACATTTTATGAAGCAATTTTATAAGAGAGAGAGACAGAGAGATCAGCTGTTTCTAGCATGGGTGTATAATAATATAACTCCAATTAATTTTTGCGCATTTATTGAAGATCGTTTACGTTTAGGACAGCTAGCTTGGCCTCAAAATCCTCTTTTTGGCACCTGATCCACAACAAACTGTACAGTTTCATGGCACCACGGGCCACACACCTCAAATAATGTTTTTTGTTGTTTTTTACAGCACAAAGGACTAGCCAGGACAAAAAAAACCCCCCTTAGTTACCAGTGCCTATAAAGATGACTGTAAGAGACTATAGAAAGGGGGTGAGCCAATTCAGTTCGGGAGGTGTCTTATTACTCCTTTCTTGAAAAAAAAAATGTCACGGGGTGCGTAGGATGTGTATACACACAAACCCTCGATTTCCCCGGACCTCCATTCTCGGATATGGGGATTTGCCGGAAAAAATCCGAGGTCCGGGGATATGTCAGTCCGGGACTAATTTTTTATTTTTTATTTTATTTTTTTATTTTTATATATAAATGTCTGGTCCAGTTCGTAAATTGACAAAGTTGTCCGCGGTCCGAGCGTCTCCTGTCACCCCTGGTCAGTGTCCGCGCCTCCCGCCAGGTGGCAGCAATGCTCGGGCGGTCGTATTGTTTTACATTTAGGCACACGACACTCACGGTTCCCCTGCACCGCCTCCGTCAGTCCCCTGACTCCCACTGCCCTGTGCAGGAACATCTCTGAGACTATTGAACACTTTCTAGCTGCTCCCGCCAGAGGCAGCATGCTCAACGGTCGTATTGTTTACATTTGGCACACGACACTCACGGTTTTACCTGCACGGCCTCCGTTAGTCCCCTTTGACCCCCATTGCCCTGTACGGAGTCTCTTGCGACTATTGAACACTTTCTGCTGCCTCCGCCAGTGCAGCATGCTCAACGTCGTATTGTTTACATTTGGCACACGACTCACGTCACCTGCACTGCCTCATTAGTCCCCTCCCCACTGCCTCTGGTGGAACGTCTCTGAGACTATTGAACACTTTCTGCTGCCTCCGCCAGGTGGCAGCATGTTCAGCGGACGTAAAAGTCCGCGGCGGGTAGTTAATATTGGTGGTTCTGGAACAGTACATACTAGAGCAGGATAAACGTCCGGGGGTGGGTAATGGCATCGGACTTAACGTTGCGTTGCGATTCCGGACTTTTTCGTTCCAGACCATGCTCCCCGCCTATTAGTCCGGAAAATGAGGTTTGTGTGTATATAGTTGTAGTGGTGGTGGGTATTAGTTAAGGTAATTTGAGTAAATGATAAGTACTGGGATAATATAAATTAACATTCCCAGTAATATTAAGCATTTGCATCTTAAATAATTAGCACCTTGCTAATTATTGCCCGTGCGCGCCCGATGACACGGGCGCACAGGTGTGCGTCGCGGGGTGCCCCTCATGGATGCTCTTGGCCTGTCCTCGAAGACGCTCCAGCACCCCACCGCCAATATCAGTCACCTTGCCGGGGGCCGTACCAACGTCCCTGGCAGCAAGACGTGCGAGTTTCACGCTGGGACACGTATCAGCCAAGGCAGTCCTGCACTTTGCTGATGGTGTACGTCAGCTATATTTGTCACTGCAGGTTCGCAAGGACCTCAGCCTTGTGCCCCCAAACTTTCCCAGCATGTTGCCAACAGTGGGTGGTGTGACCGAGGAAGACACACCAGAAACCCAGCCCCCCCCACCGTGTCCCGTACGACCTGACGGGAAAAAACGTAGACCGCCTGGAAAAATTGGTTTCTGGGGCACTTTGGGGGCACTGCGTTTGCTGAAGACCGCTCGCGCTACCAGAGATGAGTGGGCCTCCCCACCATATTCACCTGCGCCCGACGCGCAACCCTAGGGCAGTTCATGCCCCCGCCACGATCCCTCACCACACTTCTACGACGAGGTACGCAGGCACTTGATAGACGTGCGGAGGGGCATCACAACCATGCGCGAGCCCACCCCGTCAGCCCCCCACCGGAACAGGCTTGATGATGCCCCTCCGCACGTCCTCATCAGCTGCCTGCGTACCTCGTCGTAGAAGTGGTGAGGGATCGTGGCGGGGCATGAACTGCGTAGGGTTGCGCGTCGGGCCCCAGGTGAATATGGTGGGGAGGCCCACTCATCTCTGGTTTGCGGCGAGCGGTCTTCAAACAAACGCAGTGCCCCCAAAGTGCCCCAGAAACCAATTTTCCAGGCGGTCTACGTTTTCCTGTCAGGTCGTACGGGGACACGGTGGGGCGGGCTGGGGTTTCTGGTGTGTCTTCCTCGGTCACACCACCCACTGTTGGCAACATGCTGGGAAGTTGGGGGCACAAGGCTGAGGTCCTTGCACACCTGCAGTGACAAATATAGCTGACGTACACCATCAGCAAAGTGCAGGACTGCCTTGGCTGATACGTGTCCCAGCGTGAACTCGCACGTCTTGCTGCCCAGGACGTTGGTACGGCCCCCGGCAAGGGGACTGATATTGGCGGTGGGGTGCTGGAGCGTCTTCGAGGACAGGCCAAGAGCATCCATGAGGTGGCACCCCGCGACGCACACTTTTGCGCCCGTGTCATCGGGCGCACGGGCAATAATTAGCAAGGTGCTAATTATTTAAGATGCAAATGCTTAATATTACTGGGAATGTTAATTTATATTATCCCAGTACTGTATCATTTACTCAAATTACCTTAACTAATACCCACCCACCACTACAACTATATACACACAAACCTCATTTTCCCGGACTAATAGGGGGGAGCACTGGGGCCTGAACCGCAAAAGTCCGGGAATCGCAACAGTCAACAGTTAAATCCGATGCCATTACCCACCCCCGGACGTTATCTTCTCTAGTATTTACTGTCCAGCAACCACCAATATCAACTACCCCGCCGCGGACTTTTACGTCCGCTGAACATTCTGCCACCTGGCGGGAGGCAGCAGAAAGTGTTCAATAGTCTCAAAAGACGTTCCTGCACCAGAGGCAGTGGGGGTCAGGGGACTAACTGAGGCAGTGCAGGTGAACCGTGAGTGTCGTGTGCCCAAATGTAAACAATACGACCGTTGAGCATGCTGCCACCTGGCGGGAGGCAGCAGAAAAATGTTCATCGTCGGGAAGAGACGTTCCTGTACCAGGGGCAATGGGGGTCAGGGGACTAACGGAGGCCGTGCAGGTGAACCGTGAGTGTCGTTGCCCAAATGTAAACAATACACTGCTGACATGCTCCCACCGGGCGGAGCAGCAAAAGTTTAAATATCTCGAGAGTTCCTGCACGGGGAGTGGGGTTTCAGGGGACTAACGGAGGCCGTGCAGGTGAACCGTGGTGTCGTGTGCCAAATGAAAACAATACGACCGTTGAGCATGCTGCCCTGGGGGGAGGCAGCAGAAAGTGTTCAATATCTCAGAGAGTTCCTGAAACAGGGAAAAGGGGGGGGAAGTCGGGGGACTGACGGAGGCGGTCGGGGGAACCGTGAGTGCGGTGCCTAAATGTAAACAATACACCGCGAGCATGCTGCCACCTGGGGGGAGGGCGGACACTGACCAGGGGTGACAGGAGACGCTCGGCCCCGGCAACTTTGTCAATTTACAAAAGGGGCCAGACTTTATATATAAAAAAAAAAAAAAAATTTAAAAATAAAAATAAAAAAATTAGTCCAGGACTGACATCCCCCCGGGACCTCGGATTTTGCCCGGGAAAATCCGTTCCGAAAATGGGGGTCGGGAAATCGAGGTTTGTGTGTATAACATCCCTACGCACCCCGTTGACTTTTTTTTTTTCAAAAAAGGAGTAATGACACCTCCCGAACAAAATTGGTCACCCCCCTTTCTATAGTCTTTTACAGATCTTTATAGGCACGGAAACAAAAGGGGGGTTTTTTTGTCCTTGGCTAGCCCTTTGTGCTGTAAAAAAAAACAAAAACATTATTCTGAGGTGTGTGGCCCGGGGTGCCATGAAACTGTACTTTTTTGTTGGGGTCAGGGCCAAAAAGAGGTTTTTGAGCCAAGCTAGCTTTTCCCCCAACGTCAACGATCTTAAATAAATGCGCATAATTAAATTTGGGGAGTTATTTTATTATAAACCCATGCTAAAACAGCTATCCTCTGTCTCTCTCTCTTAAAAATTGTTCTAAAATTTTGTACTTATGATTCCGTACCATAATATAACCCCGGCCCCCGGGCCTGCGGCCCTCAGCCCCCATTGACCCCCCGGGACACAGCCCGTGTGTCCGGGGCCCAAATCTGCCTCTGGGGCAACTCCTTCAGATTCAATAGCTAGAATAGGGGAGGGGGATGGGGGGAGAAAGGGCCCGGGCTGCCTCGTCTGGCTGAGCAGACAGACATACGGCCTTGGGGCAAAAAGTCTCTCAAAACCGTACCATACTGGCAAAAAAGGGGGGCCCCGCCGGGATCGCCCGGCCAAGACCCTCCGGCCCCCGGGAATATGGCCCTAGGGCCAATCCGCCCCGCTGGTCTCTAAACCCAAGCCCTTTAAATTCTAATTTTCTAGACTGCAAAATTCAAAAGCGAGAACTTTTAAATGTGTTGGTACCGGAGCCAGGGAACCAACACATAACTCGTAGCCATCTCTACGTGCCTGTAGTACATTAAAGTCGCCCCAAACAAGAGTGTGTCCGAGGGGACCTGGGCTAATCGAGTCGATTTGGCGTAGAAAAATCTCTTCAGTTTCACACCCCCGGTAGGGCGTACACTGCAACAAGAGACATGAAACCCAGAGTGGTTCATCCTCACCTGCTTATACGCTTATCAACCGGAGTAACCCAACAACAGCGGCTGCAGTTTGCTGGGATGCCTATGCTACTCCCCCGGGCCGGTGACCATTGCTCATGCCGGACCAGTAGTAGGTGTACCCCTATGGTTGTGGGGGTTGGATGTATCCCAAATTGTTCTTTGTTTTTAATTTAAAAAAGGGGGGTTAATTTTTTTAAGAAGGAAAGGGAGGGGGGGGGGGGGGGGCCTGGGAAAAACCCCACCCACGGTGTAGGGTAAAAATCCGTAGTTTTAGGGTAGCACCTTGGTTTCCAACCGAGATGTCCCGGGGTTCGATCCCCCGGCTGGGAAACGAAGAGAGATGGGTGGTTTCTTAAAAACCCAGCCCCTGTCCACCCATGTGAATGGGTACCGGTGTTGCCGGGGGGTTTTTGACCCCCCCCGGGGGGGTGGGTTCAGCCAAAATAAGGAGAAGATAAAAAAAAAATGTAGATATGGGAGACTGGCATAAAGAGTGAGCTTGGTAGCCTGTATAATACAACTAGATGAAAAACCTCAAATAATATCACTATTTCTATTTTTTTCAGATGCTTGGCAAAAAGAGAAAAACAAATGTGGAATAAGGTACCGAGAAAGTTTGGAGGGGTTTGATGGTGAAGGGTCACGCCCGGCCCCATGCTCTTTCCCGGCACGGTGATGGCAGCCCGGGGAGTTCTTCAGCAAATCCCCAGGACACATTTTGACCCGGGAAAAATTTTCTTGAGCTCGGGGCCTCCGGCGCCAACCCCTTCACCCCAGCAACCCCTCATAGCCTCCCGTCAAGAAAATTTTAATTTTTGGCAATAAAAATTATAAATCTATGGTTTGGGGAAAAGTGGCACCTGGAGAGGATGGACGAGAGACAAAAAGGTTAAAAGAGTAACTAGATCTGTGAGTGTGAGAGGACGCACCCTGAAAAATGAGGTAATGTTTTGTTGGGGTGAGAGAGGAGAGGATTGAAGGAGCTGAGTACAGTGCTAAGAGAAAGGGCGATTGAGGTGTTTGGGGCACATGAAGAGGAGAAGGAGAGAAGGTGGTGGGCAGGGGGAGCTGTTAAAGAGTGGCAATGAGGTCCCTCCCCCGGGCGGGTCACGGAGACTGGGGGCATGTGTTGAAGAGGTCTGGCAACATTGAACAAAATTAGGCCTTATATTCTGAACGTTTCAAAATTTGTTTCGCATCATAAGGAGTATTTTTTACCCCCACATCACCACCCGGAATGAAAAATAAAAATAGAATAGTTGGAAGCTGTCATACCCTCTAACCTCTTTAAAAATTTTGGGAAAAACGACGTGAAAACAGAGGGAAAAAAGAAGGGAGGAGAGAGGGAATGTAAAAGATGTAAGATGAAGAGGGAATGTAAGATGAAAGAGGGAATTTTAAAAGAATGAGAGGGGAATGTAAAGATGAAAGATGACAAAAGAGGGAATTAAGAGAATGAGAGGGAATGTAAAGATGTAAGTGGGGAGGGAAAGTAAAAATTGTAAAAACAAAGGGAAAGTAAGGAATGAGAGAGGGGAAAGTAAGAGATGTAAGATGAGAGAGGGAATATAAGAGTGAAAGGGTTGGAAAATGTGAAGAGTACAAAAGAAACTGCTGCGTGGCCGCCCTTGAGGCGCTTCAGGGAACAAGGATCAGTACCGAACATAGGAAATAATACAGGAGGGAATAAACAATTCAAACAATATATCTAAATTTTCTCAATTCATAATGTGCAAAAGAGCTTGAATAATATTTGAAGAATCGTAATCTACCATTCACTGCTTATTATTGTTACGCAGGGCTCTCTAAGACTCACCTTTTCTTATCTCACCCCTCAAGGGCGCCCACGTAACCACTTACCTCCTGACGAGGTTCGGTAATTTATCTAAGGCGAGTTTTGGGTGTATAACACTAGTCAAATCACAGGGCGGAAAGAGGACACTGACACTCATGTAATACACTCTACTTTAAATGGCGGAGGTCAACAAAACACAGGACTCAACTCCTAAAGGGTTTGGAGAGTAAACAAAGAACTACACAAGGTCACACGGTCTAAGAAATGGGTCTAACACACTCGGGAGAAACACACACACGTGAATGCACACGCCACCGTAAATGGCTTAATTCGAGGCACTGACTTGGGGCTGACGAGGCGCTCACATTCCTCCTGACGGAGCGCTGCAGATACACCCCAGGGCGGCGCTGTGGTCGCCCGCCCTCCCAAGACCAAACCTTCCTGGTCGCTCTCCCGCTGTGGCTCTACCCAGCTACTCGGGCGGCGGTCTTCCCACCCCCACAGCACGCCCGCGCGCACAGGAGCTCCTGACGGAGGTCCTGTCCCTACCCTATTCCTTGCCCCCTGAGCCCCGCGGCGGTGGGGTCCCCTCTTCTTGGTCGCTGTCTATCCCTCACTTCCCGCTGCCAGCTAGCCAGCCAATCCCGTGGCTGCATCACTAAGGAAGACTGGTGCCGCTACCTATCAGAGTCCTCGGCGCGAATGACGTCACCCTGGTCTTTGTGTACCGAAGGAAGGAGGCACCCTCACCGCGCTCATACATACACAAAAAACGGACACTGTCTCATACACACTCGCTCTCGCCCCAGCACCTCAAAACGCTCCCTCTGCTACCAGTTCATACACCCAGACATACACACGCTCATTCGCGCACGCCTCGAAAAACCACACAGACACCCACAGCGTAACATTATGTATATTACCTAACTTTGTTGAATGTTACTTTTTTTTTCTGTACAAAAGGTACAAATATTTTCCCAAACAAGTGTGATTGACAAAAAAAAAAAAAAATAAACCTAAGCTTTCTTTGCACATTTACTAAATAAAGTATTATAACAAGACAATCTTCCTGCCACTCCCTGTCCACTCCACTCCCTGTCTACTCCACTCCCTGTCTACTCCACTCCCTGTCTATCCCTTACTCACACAATCTTCCTGTCACTATCGCCACGCAAAAAATTTTTCTACAAACTTTCCTTTTCAATCTCATCTTGTTACAAAATTATGTGCCACATAATGATAAATTAGCAAATATCTGGGGCCAAGATATAAGATACAAAGAAGAGGAAATAGTGATAATGAAAAAGAGACAATTATGATGATTGAAAAAGAAAAAGAAAACAGATATAGATCGATACAAGGGTGCTACTATAGCATGCGGTCTACATCGGGGCCTGCAGTCTACGCTCCCCTAACGTCCGGTCTACAAAGATCCCCGACCTGACCTGACCTGACTACCCCATAGTTTTAATGTGCATTCTAACAAGTCCACACCTGACCTGAGTACCGGGACCCTACTCAAACCCTTTTAAAATAGGAATCAACGAAGTAATGTCTTGGTATCCTCCTAAAATTCAAGCCGAAAACATCAGTCGACACACTTAAAACCCCTACAAGCTTTTAAAAGTTCACTAAAAGTGTCATCTTGCGAAGAAACACGGTTAAGTTTTTACGTGAAAGAAAATCTTCTGGCACCTACAAAAAGCAGACCCTTGTCACGATTGGTAGTGTTATATAAGAAAAAAAAAAAGTGACAGGGGTGGGGAATATCGGCCTGTGTTAATAAATTATTTACAAAAGTTTATTTTTTTATGTGCAGCAGATAATCAAACAATTGTCAAATTAGACTAAACAGACTTTTTACCAGTTTTATAATACCATAAGGTCTTTTTCAGATCGGGGGGTAACAGTTTGACCTCTGATGATAGTGGAGGTCAATACCTCAATTACTTTAAAATTGCCCTTTTTTTCACGTTTGGGCAGTTTGTCTTTTTGGGGGAATCTTAAAAAGGTATTTTAATTGCCGGGTTTTGGGTCCCTTTATTCTGGAGACCCTATTTATACATAATCCAGAATGCAACCTGACTAAACAAGTGTTTAAAGAGGTCGTGACCTCAGAAAACAAATTTTTTTAATACACATTAGGTTAGTGGGGTGTCCAGAACATTTGCATGAAATGGGTTTTGAAAGATTCTGTGTAAATCTCTGTGACACCTTTTCATCATGGATTGCTTCTCTAGGCTGTCTTCACTGTCCTCACCCACCCATACTCTTCTTAGGGCAGCTTAAGCACCAGGAGGTCGGGAGGCCTTGCGGGGGGGGGGAAACGTTGTACAGCCGGGGCGTGAAGTGCTTTCTTCATGGCAGAGGTGGCACACTTTGTACCTGTGGGAGAGGTGCACGACTTGGCGGAAGAGATGTCTTCCCAATCACCATACACCACGGCGAGTCCGCATTCGTGTGTGTGGATGTTTTCATTGGGGGATACCTGTGCCATAAAAAATCCTTGGCTGTCGCAGAGGGGGTTATGGTCAAAATTTTTGCAGCCCCAGTAGTGAACCCGTCCCTTTGGCATTGGGTGGGCAAAAAATTCTTCCATGTTGAAGCGCTGGCAGACACCATTTGGGAATGTCTGCGTGAGCGTAGCAAACTATCATATACACACCACCCTAGGGGTGAACGTGTGTCAAACAGACCCTGCTCCCGGTCACGCGTGAATCTTGAGGGTAAGTAGAGTGGGAGTGGGATTTCCTTCCGGCTGGGCGCACTGAGGTTGACTCCACCTGCGGGATGCTTTACACTTTTAACACCGTACTGCGATACTGTAAGAGCAGCTTGTGGGCTTGTGTTGGCCAAATTAGCGGGGTTTTATGTTCGCCCCACGAGGTCATGTTTACCGAGCAAGGAGGGGGTGGTGTCCAGATCTTTTGGCAGTCAGCGTGGAATTTCCGGGT
>JACEEZ010026325.1:0-26511 GCA_016584305.1 Chionoecetes opilio
TAATAGACATGTTATTTACCAAATAAGCAGTACATGAAACAGCATGGCTGTAATAAACAACTGTACAAGGCTAAGTGGCATCATGTTGGGGCGGGGGAGGAAGGAGGGACTGGGCTGCGCCAGCTGAGGTAAAGTGTCAGAGTCACGTGCTACATCCTCCCCCGCCCCAACACGATGTCCACCTTAGCCCTTGTACATATTGTTTTTTAACACCAGGGCTTTTTTTAATGTAGCCTACTGCTTATTTGGTAAATAACATGTCCAATACCAATTGTGTTGTTATAAGTAATGTAATTTTTCCATTCTAGTAAAGATAATTACTAAATCTTCATAATTTCACCGAGTGGCAACCGCGAGTACACACTGTATCACTGTATCGGTCACCTGGATCGCGTGACGTCACTCACCCCCCACCCCCAACCTGCGCGTCGGATGACCGTTTATAGACTGTGGCGCCACCTATCGTCTGCTAGTTTTTGACGTTTTCATTTACCGCCAGGCTATCACACGTATCACAAGCTTTTGCAGTCCTGAAAATCATCCCCCATGGCGATTCATCAAACTATTTACTTATACTATCGACATACAAGCTAAATTTGTACGGTACTACGCCAAATAACATGGGAACAGGGCAGCAGAAAGACACTTCGCACCACCGGTCAGTGCCTACTGAGAAATTGGGAAATTTTTACCACCCCCAAACCGGGAAAAAAATCTGCTTTTATTATTTTTTTCTTTAAAATTTGTTCTGCAATGTCTGCTAGTGTTGATAATCGTCTGGTAGTGTTGATGAAAGCATTTACCACCAGGCTGTCACACGTTCACAAGCTCTTTTCAGTCCTGGAAGTTATCACCCTGGCGAATTCATCAAACGATATGTGGGTAAAAAAAATTTTGTAGATTTTACTAGAAATCGGCTTTTTTTTTCTTTCTTAGAAATTTCTTTTCAAAAATCAGTGTGCGTCTTCCAAGATGCGTTTCTTATAAGCCGTAAAATAGGGTATTATATATATATATATATATATATATTATATATATATTATATATATATATATATTTTATATAATGTTCATAGATAACAGTAGACCTGGATGTGACACTCGATACGAAGCGCGCTGGGCGCTGCAGTACGGCCCCATGGCCAGTCTGTTTGGCCCAATCACTTGTTGCATATGACTATCATATAGACGGGTTTATCATTTATATTGATTAATTTTATCTTCGTAAATGTTTGTTCTATAATATTATCAATAAAAAACATTTAAAAACCGCTAAAGAAATTTCCCATTAGGGAGACTTTATGAAAAAATTTTGCATGAACTTGATATTCACTTAAACTCTTCGCCATTTAAAACTTTGCGGCCCACTTTTAACATGAAACATATCAATAGAAGTGCAATTTATTAGCTTTCCCATTGGTATATTTAATTTCTGATTAATGAATTAGAACCATGCATAAATTACGTTAAATAATAAATAAAATCATCAATCGGGTAATTTTTTCCCCTTGATGGGTTATTTTTTTTATTAACGCTAATTTTGCATGGTGTTTATTAATTTATCAAAAAACGAATATATAAGTAAATCACTTTGTGTTTTACTTATATATTTCATTGGCTTGTGATCACCTTCAGCGGAAAAAACGTCATTCCACTCTGACAACGGGATGAGCTACTGACTCGCATATAAATTCCAATGCTACCAGCGCTGATGAAAATTTCTTTCAAGAGGCTCCAGATTTTTTTCAAGAAATTAAAACTTTCAAAGGTACCTATAGCACAAAAAACACTCATTATTTCATTCCATTAAAAAATTTTCCAACTCACAAAACAAAATAATGTATTCAGATAATGAAATACTTATCCCAATCTGTGTGGGGAACTTTTGCAATCTTTACTTTCTGAATCTCTAAGAAGAGTTTTTTGAATTATCTTTGCTTTGAGAGATAATCTAGCTGTGTATCTTTTTGTAGCACCGTCCATTTTTTCACATCCTCAATTACGTTTTTGGAGGTTTCCATGAATTGCAGTCAGCTTTTGACGCGAAAATGCCCTGTTTAGTTAGAATCCCGTTTGCTACACTACGAATTTTAAGAATTTGTTTTTACTAGTTGAGGGTGTGTGGACTTGGCTGAGGCAGGACGTGCTCCTAACAAGCTGCGTGGGAGTGTCTAGTGAGGTCAACCTGGGGTCAAGTTGTCACTGCGAGGTTAGCGCCGCGAGTGTTTTGGTCGAGGAGGTAGAGAAGGGCTCTGAGTGCTTCTGCTGTGGTGGAGAGTGGGTAGTGGGGTAGTGGGATTGGAGGCTGAGGTGAAGCGAGTGTGGTTGGGGGAGAGAGAAGGGTCGAGTGTAGTGAGGGTGTGGTGTGGCGCTTAGTCGGTTCTGGAGGCGATCGATGACCGAAAAGGTTACTTCGTAAGTGAAGTGAACGATTTGAAAGCGTGGTGAGGAGCAAGAATAGAGATACGATCTTAAGTGTGGAGGGGGATGAGTGGAGGGGCACATGCGAGGGATGTACCTGGAAAGGTACAGAGGGAGACGTGCCTCGTGCTACTACTAAAGGAGTGGTCTCTAGTAAGTCACCAAGGATGGTGAGTGGCAGGGGGTTTGAGCTAATGGAGCACGCCCAAGGGAGAAAAGGCAAACAATGACATGTGTTTTACGAACGCATTCAGGTACTCTCGGGGCGCAAGAGGAGATACGGGGGTAAGGACGGTAGCCCGATACATCATCACCGAAGTAAATCTTGGTTGTTGGTGACAGTCAGGTTGGGATTAGATTAGATTAGATTAGATATTTTATTGACCACACCAATAAAAGAAATTCACATACAACCTATCCTATGGTCCAACAAAAGAATAATAATTATGATGAATAACTAAATTTAAATCTTCATTTCCACCTAAAGATTTACCCATATATCCGTAATATTTTGTATATTACGTTATAGTAGGGTTTTGTGTATATAGGGTGTAGTGTATAATTTGTACACACCATCATCATCGGTCATTGTTTTTGGAAAAATCATAATACTTTTGATACAATAACGTTGCGAACATCACTAGATAAGGGACACTCAGCCATGACATGTTCTTCCGGTCTGTTCTGCCGCGGGGACACAGCCTCTCATCCACCGGTAGACGGCCGCGTCCCCTCCTAGACATCTCGCCCAGCAGGTTCGGGTGACGGGAAGGGTGTGCATGAAGTCGGTGATTTACCCAGGGAAGGGATAGGTTATGTTGTGGATAAGAAGTTTGGAGTGCATGGCGGACCAGGGAAAAAGCCATCTTTTCTGCCTGAGCGCTGGGGGGAAATGATGTTTGAGTGTGTAAGAAGTGAGGAATTGCTACGGCAGTTCAAGGAAGCTGTGGGTAAAGTTAGGGACGGGTGGGTTCCCTGTGGTGTGTGGTGTCCTTCCAAGACGCTAGTATGTTGAACGACTTGGGGTACTCCAGGGCTATTGCTTTGAATTTGACGGCTGGCACTTCATTGCAAAGCCAATGGTTGGGCCTTTGTCGACAGCTGGGGCCCTTTTCTTTTGGGGCATAACCCCCTCTACCTCAGGGACGGGTGCACTTTTCGAGGAAAGGATTCAGATCTTGTCTGAACCCCTTTAAAAGGGGAGGTAGGTGCACTGCAGGCTTTTTTAAGATAGAGCACCGGGGAGTAGACACTGGGGTCGGGGAAAGGGAAACTGGCGACACTAGGAGGATTTCAGAAGGCAGGGAAACTAAAGTGATTCATAAGAAGAGAAGAGAGGAGGGTTTTAGTTAAAGATAAAGGGAAAATTGAAAAAAAATAAGAGTTGCTTAAAGGAATACAACTGTAGGACTTTTTTAAAACAAGATAGATTTCCTGAGAGGAATAAACAGTGTAGAGGATTTTGATATAATAGCATTAACAAACATGGTTGGATATGTCAGGAAAAGGGATTCGATCCGGAAGTCGAGATAGCTGGGTATAAGTTATTTCCACAAGGGCAGAGTTTACAGGCCCATTGTGGAGGATTTGCGCTTTATGCAAGAGATGCATTGCAGTTTTGTGTTAATAAATTTTTTAAAAACAGATGACAGCATAGGTCTATATGGGTAGAGGTTACGGAGGGAACTGAGAAATGGTTTGGGTGCAGTGTATAGGCCTCCAAACTTATGTAAAGAGGATTCAGCTCCTATATGGGAAAAAATAACAGGCCTGCAAAAATAATCGACTATGCGTGGGGGGAGATTTTAATCTTAGGAATATAGACTGGGATTTAATCATAGGTGAAAAGCGCCGCAGATGAATTTTTAAATATAATCCGGATAACTTTCCCAAGTCAAGCAATCAAGGAGCCTACTAGAGGAGATAATATCTAAAACTATTGCTGACAAAAAGAGACGATTTAGTTTTCGATGGGGGTCGGTGGCAGTTAGAAATAGCGACCATTATGAGTTCAGATTAGCTTAAAATGGGAAGTTGGGAAAAATTTAAATGGCAATAAAAATAGAAAACCTAATTTCAGAAAAGGCCAAATTTTGCGGATTTAAAAAGACCCCCTGGAGGTTATTAAAAAGAGGTGTGGGATGGAGGCGAAGACATTTTCCCGGGTAAGGACAGGGCGATGACAGCTGGGAAAGGCCAATTTTGAAGGGTTAGGAAGGGAAACCCGGAGGTAATTAGAGCGGTTAGACATGGAAGTGAGGTCGGGCTGAGGGGGTAATTAGAGCGGTTAGACATGGAAGTGAGGTCGGGGCTGAGGGGGAATTAGAGCGGTTAGACAGGGGAAGTGAGGTCGGGGCTGGGAGGTAATTAGAGCGGTTAGACAGGGAAATGAGGTCGGGGCTGAGGAGGTAATTAGAGCGGTTAGACAGGGAAGTGAGTCGGGGCTGAGGAGGTAATTAGAGCGGTTAGACAGGAAGTGAGGTCGGGCTGGGAGGTAAATTTGACGGTTAGACATGGAAGTGAGGTCGGGCTGAGGAGGATTATCCTTTTTTGTAAGGAAAATAATTGACGGGGAGAAAGAATATTCCTTATAGGGAAATAAGGTCCGAAAGAGTGATCCAAAATGGATGACCACCCAAAGTAAAAAACAACATTGGAGTAAAAAGAAACATTTATTTAAGGTTTTAAGGCAGGATTGGTAACAAAGAACAGTATAACGTTATGGCAAGACAGTGAAGAAATTAACTCGAGTTGCCTAAGAAAAATTATGAGATTAAAGTAGCAGACAGGCGAAAGTGACTCAAAGGGTTCTATCAGGGATATAAAACAAAATCAAGGGAATTAGTGGGGCCCGTTAAGGTCAGGACAGGGTGAGGTCTTTAAAAACGGATGAGGATATGTTAAAAGTCTAAATTATTATTTCTTAAGTGTTTTTACGGAGGAGGATACACAGACGATACCTGATAGTGACAGATGTTTCAAAGGAAGCGATGAAAGGGGAAAACTCAAAGATATGGGGTAACTAGGGAAATGGGGGGAGAGGGGATAGATAAAATGAAGAATTTTTTTAAACGGCCCCAGGGACCAGATGAAGTGGTATCCCAAAGGGGATTAAAAGGAAAGCAAGGAGGTTGTTATGAGTCGTTAGTGTACATTTTTAGGAAATCGGTTGAGATAGGCGATGTGCCATTATTGTGGAGTCAAGCAAATTTTGTTCCCATATTTAAGAAGGGAGACAGAGGACTAAAGTCAAATTTTCGACCCGTAAAATCTAACGTCAGTGGTGGGTAAATTATTGGAATCTATTATGCAAAAACATTACAGAGCACTTAGATAAACATAGTTTGATCAATGATTCACAACATGGGTTCACCAAGGGTAGTCATGTCTCACCAATGTATTGAGTTTTTATAGGAAAGTTTATGAGACGGCAGATAAAGATAAGGATTATTATATAAAATATCTGGCTTTAGTAAGGGATTTGGGCAAGTACCACACGAGCGACTCTTAAATATGGTTAAGGCTCCCTGGAATAGATGGGAAGGTTCTTTATTGGATCAGAGCTTGGGTAAGTAATAGGCAACAAAGGGTTACAATTAATGGTTCCAAATCTGAATGGGGACTGGTGACAAGTGGAGTTCCCAAAGGGTCTGTTTTTTGGGGCCATTACTATTTTTGATTTACATCAACGACTTGGATAGTGGGATTAGCAGTGATATCAGCAAATTTGCTGATGATACTAAGGTAGGTAGGATTATTAGATCACGTCTGATGTAAACATATTGCGGGAGACTTAGATAAACTTAACGAGTGGGCATCAGATGGCAGATGGAATTTAATTTGATAGTGCAGCGTTATGAAGTTGGTAGAAAAAACCCCGGTAGTAGATACACCATAAACAATGTAAACGCTGAAAAGATCAGAAGGTAAAAAGATCTTGGAGTGAGGGTGAGCCCAGACCTCTAACCTAGGAAACAAAGTAGGCCAGAAATAGAAACTAATAGAGTATTTGGATTAATTACCAGAAATGTTAAAAGTAGAAGTGCAGAAGTTATTCTAAAGCTTTATTTTGGCTCTAGTCAGGCCCCACCTAGACTTTGCGGTTCGTTTTGGTCTCCATATTACAGGATGGATATAGCCTTGTTAGAAACGTGCAGAGAAAGGGTGACCAAAATGATACAATTAAGGATGCGTAACTTTAGTTATGAGAAGGATTGAAGCTATTAAAATTCACCACTCGAGAGACGCAGAGTAAGGGGGGATCTGATAGAAGTTTTTAAGTGGATAAAGGGATTTAAAAAAGGAGAGGTAGGGAAAAATTCTTACGGCTTTTAACCAGGGTAGAAAAAAGTAACGGATTCCCAAACTGGAAAAGCGTAGAATTAGAAAGGAAAAAGGGGAAAAAAGTTCACAATAGGGTGGTGAATGAATGGAATGGTCTCAGTAGACAGGTAGTTAGTGCAGAGTCCCTTAGGGAGCTTTAAGAGGGGCTGGATAGGTTCATGGATGGGGATGAAAGGTGGATGTAGGTAGTGTTAGGTGACAGGAACTACACGTGTAGGCCTGCGGCCTCTTGTAGCTTCCCCTTTTATTCTTATGTTCTTATGTACTCTTGTCCCCGTTGTCCTAGTCTCTCTCTCTCCTCTCTCCTTTTCTCTCTCTCTCTCTCTCTCTCTCTCTCTCTCTCTCTCTCTCTCTCTCCCCTCTCTCTCTCTCTCTCTCTCCTCTCTCCTCTCTTCTCTCTTTTCTCTCTCTCTCTTTTATAGCTATTAAATGGGACTGTTTCAGGAGACTTAAAATCTTTCAAAATATTGGAGATTTACGAATCTTTAATTCAAGCTTTCAAAATTTCAAGCTTAGGGTAATTTTTCAAGATCTTTATAAAAAATTTCAAGCCTGGCTGGCATCACGTACTGATCCTTCCAGGGGCCAGATCCAGCAAAAAAGCGTAAGTCAGCGGCGTAAGTATGGCGTAAATGCTACTCCGGCGCAACCCTCGCCCCCCCCCCCTGCGCCGAGGCTGTTTTAATAAACCCCGAAGATGGAGTTTCGCCCCGGGGGCAAGGAGGAGTATCTCGGAGTATCTCCACAGAGCAGTGATTGGCGGGCGAATACATGACGTCATCCCCGCTAATAGCGAATCACAGCAGTGTTTATATTATCTTTCAGATCTATCAGCCAATCACAAGGCTGCCACGAGATAAATAGTGTTTACAACATTAATCAGCTGATTACTCAGCTGGCATCTTTGGGTTGCACAAAAAATCGATGTATCATGTTTAAAGCGATAAGGAAGGGTCCCTGATTGACCGAAATAAACAAATTTTAAGGCAATGATTTAAGGCGCAGACATCCTGATTGACTTTTAATAAATATTTCAAGAGCAATAATGGGCCAGCCATCCTGATTAACAATTCAGGGACAATAAGGGGCATCCAGCTAACACACTTACCTATTTTTTACGTAATATAAAGGTAGCGGTTTTGTAACTTTTACGTAGCAAAAATACGTAACTAGTACGAATTTGTGTGGACGCCCAGGTACGTCCTAACTACGTATTTCACTACGTAACTGACAACCTTTATACAACATTTTGGGAACCATTTGTACGTTACTACAACCTTTGTACTACCTTCTGATCACGTACCATCACCTTCTCACAACCTATTTGCTACATCCCATTACGTTTTTGCTACGTTACTACTACCTTCAGCAAGCACATTGCCACAAACTTCCTGGTTGGACGTGCCATTACCTTTCTGCAACGGTTCTTGCTACAGCTCCTTCCGTTGCAGAAACCTTGCCACGGAAACCTTGCCACTGTTGTCTATGTGCATTAAAAGAAAGGTAAAGGATGTGATTATGTGACTAAGGGCAGTACAGGAGCAATGGTCTCCACCGTTGCTCCTGTACTGCCCTTAGTCACATAACCACATCCTTTACCTTTCTTTTAATGCACATAGACAACAGTGAAAATCAACAGTATAATCACATTTGAGAATTAAATGACCCTGAAATGCTATGTTGATCTTAACTCAAGCAGTGGATGAACAAAGATAGAATATGACATCGTTAACTGATACTTTATTTATACTTCTCATCTTTCTTTTATCAATGTATATACAATTACAACAATATATAACTTATTTACTTAAAGCATGTCAAAGTGGAGGACTGGGTGGAGAAAAAATTCATATGCAGAGAAAAGAGAAGAAGAATAATTCAGTTCACTAATAAAGGCACTTGTTATCTTCATGTCAGTCACGTCAGTCACAGTAATCTTCCATTTATTTATAACAACTACTCATTATCTACACCTATTATTATACACCACATTAACGTATATACCACACACACTTTCATCATAATTGTTCAACAGATATGAAAGTTGGTAAATCTTCAGATGAACACCGAACATCCGTTGGTGAACGAAACAATTTTTTCTGATGTGTTTTGAAGGAATCTAACCGTTTCTGTCGCAAATATTATTATCATTTTTTTGTGTGTGATTTGCAACAAAAATGACAAAAACACAAATTGAACCTAACTGAACCTATACCTAACCTTTACCTACCTTTAAAAAAAAATTAAAAAAAATTGCGACAGAAACGGCTAGCAGATTACAGGGAGGTCCCGAAGATACGAGCAGTTAGATTCCACCTGGCATACTCGTAAAGCGAAATCTCATATAACGATATACATAACTAATGGTAAAATATAGGTTTGGTTCCAGGACCCCATCAATTAAAAAAAAAAAAAAAAAAAGACATGTTTTTCAAGCTAAAATAAACTCTAGCAAACACAACAAACACACAGCGTCTATATTACCCACACTGTACTACCTATTCTGTAGAAAAACCATTCTGAAAGAAAAAATAGCACACAAAATAACATAATTGCACATTAATTAAACATAAAACATGCATAACACTCACAAGTGGTAATGTTGTGTGGGGAGACAGGAAGCTGGCAAGTAGCCAGCTGAGAGTCCCTGTTTGCTCTCTCCGAGGCTCGAAAGAAAACAGGGGTGACTGCGTTTGCCGGGATGACTGGGTTAGAGTTAATTCTTCCTCCTCCCCTTGATCACTTGAGCACCCTTCACACATTCCATAATGGAACGACGAACGCGCCAACAATGCAATGCGCAGCGCCGTCATGGTCCTGGTTATGGGTCCATCGTGACCTATCGTGACGCTCGTGACGCGCTCGGCCAAGGCCACGAAAAGTTAGTGCGTGCACAAAAAAATCGGGAAGCTTCCCGATTTTTTTACCAAACGCAGCGGTATCGTAAGTCTATCGTGACGCTATCGTTATCTACGTAGCAGTTTCGTGACACTATCGTGATCGTCGTATTTTTATCGTGACGATAAGAAACCGTTACCCGCGCCTTCAATCCTACCTCCCCCCCTTTTTTGCACCCCCTTCCGCCTTGTTCCCCCTTTCTCATTCACCTCCACCCACCCTCGACTCTCTACCCCCTACTCCCATGACCATGTGGTGATGGGGGAAGTGGGTAGGGAATAGGGGGTGGGGTTGGGTAGAATAAAACCCCCCCGTTTTAACCACCACCCCCCCCAACAACCCCTCTTCCCCCCCCCCCCCCCCCGTTTCCCCCCAACAATCACCCCCTTTTTTTATTACAACCCCCCTCCCCCTTTTCCCCCCCTTCTCCATTCCCAACACAACCCTTTTTTCTCCCCCTTCACTCTAGCCCCGGCCCCCTTTCCTTCTCCTCACCAGGGCAAACCCCCCACGTGTGGGGCTGCTGCATGGGGCATGGCTCTTGACGCTATCGTGTACATTCATGGCACCGTAGGGCACTGTCTTGGTTTCGTAACTCTACCCGTGACGACAAATGACCGTTTTTTTCCATTCGTGCGTATCTTACAGCTGTCTGACTCCATCGTGACCATTTTAAAGCCCGTCTGACACATACGTACGGCAGCTGACTTGTTGTGAGGCTATCGGGGGTCTGCTTTTATCGTGGAAAATTTTTCACGATACGTAAATAATAAAATTTGGGTGGCGCTATCGGGGCTCGATTATGGAATTTTTGAAGGGGCTAAAAATTGGGGGAAGAGAAAGATCCTCGGTGCTCCCGCGTGATACATAGACTCGAGAGGGTAGGGTGGGGGAAAGGGACAGGAGGGGTGCGCAGACCTTTTCCACTCCCCCACAAACCTTTCCTGCGCATTTAAATCATTGTACATCGTCCAGGTGTTAATTTTTGTGGGCCACTTTGAAAACTTGAAACACTTAAAACACTTAAAACCTTGAAACCTTTGAAACACTTTATTTACTTAAAAGGTCATACATTAAAAAAAAAAATTGTATTTTATAAAAACATATATAAGCAGCCCTTAGAAGCTAATAAATAGCTTTTTGGGGCCAGTTTTTTTTTGTAAATTTAGTCACATTTTTTATAAAAGGTATAAATATTACAAAATTGAGCCCAGATCCTCCTTTAATTATAAGAGTGCCAGAACATGCGATGCTGGCACCTACCCCTAAACCAATTTGTAATATATATTAATTTATAAATGATAAATTTATTATCTGGGCCCCATTTTTTAAATCCCCTTTAATTTCAAATTTTGGAAACACCAAATTTTAAATTGTATCAGGAAGATAAAGGAGGAGAAGTGATGGTAGTTATATTGAGATAATTATGTTTTTTATATTGTGTTTTAAAGCTGGATAGTGGTAATGACTTTTATTCTCAGGTACTTTTTCCATATTTTAGGACCCTATAGCAAATTTGGGGTTTTAAAAAATTTTCAGGTGGGTTTTAGTATTCTTTGGGTTTTTACGTGGGGGTGGGTAATGTGTTGGGTTTAAAAGTAGGGGATTTATCTGTACTGAAGATTTTCATGAATGTTGCAATTTGTAACTTATTAGGGGAAGGATTTTTAGCATGTTCAAGTCTTTAAAAAAAGGTTGTGTATGCTCAAGAACCCTATTTGAAAGATTTTTATGTTTTCTTTTGAGTAATAAGAAGGGAAGCAAGGAGTAGGAACTATTACCCAGATGGGAGAAGTTTGTAAATGTGGTAATACTGGGGATTATATAATATCTTTAAAAAACATTTGGCATGGATCTCTCACTTGAAAAATAGAAACAATTCTCGTAATTTGAGGTATTCAGAGGTTTTTGTTTAAACGTCATTGTCTCATAAAGGGTTTCCCCCTTTAAATTTATGTTTTTTTGTTCTTTTTTATTGTAGAAGGGATCGTACTTTAAAGGGGGGAAAGATTTTACTGGTTTATTGGTAAAATAAATATAGTGGGGTTTTTTCTAAGTTGTTGTTACTATTACGACACACCCTTTATGGAAAAATTTGAGGGCACTTACTGTTTTTATTAGATTTCAGGGTTCCTCCACTATGTAAATTTTCGTCGACCACCAAATTATCATATTTTCAGATTGATTTTCGACAACCTTAGGTAAAATCATATAGTCTAAAAAGCTTTTTAAATTTAGTAAATAACTTGTAATTTACTTTAGTAAATAACTTTTGATTTACTTTAGTAAATAACTTTTAATTTTCTTTAGTAAATAATTGGGAATTTTACTCACCCCCGTTTGAAAAGTCGTACATTGGGTTTTATCTCGTATTTGAAAAAGACCCTAATTTTACACCTCTCGTTCATCGGGTTTCGTATACCGTGCTCGTATAACGGGGCCTTCTGTTAGGACAAACGCCCCCCAAGTAAGCAACTTTTGCGGGGTTTCGTGGGTGTAAAAGCCACCTTAAAAAAAGCAGAAGTGGTAGTAATGGAGGAAAAACTTGAACAACCACCTTGGTCTGAGAAGGAGGCCATGAAATTTCGTGAATGTTATAATGAAATGGTAAAAGTGTTAATCTCTAGTAAAAGAGATTAACTTTCACCCTTCTCTAGTGAAAGAAAAGAGATTTTTTATGAAGGGCCCCTAGAAAGTTTTAAAGGTTGAAAAATTTTCTTTAGAGGGGGTACAAAGATTGCACTCATAAAAACCCAAAGGGGCGTCGTGAGCCCGAGGATTGCTTGGGTCTGAGCTTTTCTCTTGGGTTTGACGCAGGGGTAGATGCCCCAAAAAGGGGTGAGCCTTATCCCAAATTACAGAAGCTATGGAGTAAAATCCCGGGCGTGTTTTTTTCCCTAGTGCCTATTCCTAGGTTATGTGGGGGGAAAAGAATAACATTTCAGACAGAGGGTGAGTCCCGTCGGACTCTATTGGCTTCGGCCCAGACAAAAAGAGAGGAAGTGAGAAGGTTTTTCATTTCAAGGGAGTAAAGTCTTACATTAATTATGTATTCCCCAAACTGGTTAAATCTGCCTTTGGGAGGGGGGTGAAGGAAATTAAAAAATGCCTTACTATTCAATTTTTGTGTTTTTAAAATTCAAATTTGGGAAAATTGTATTGTCCGCTTAATAATTTTTTTTGTGGGTGATAGAAGACCCTATGTGAATTTAATAAAAGAGGAGTCGATTGGTGTTGTGTATATGTTTTATATTTTTTTTATACTTAATTAGATATCTGGTAGGATGCGTGATGAAGGGATGAGGAACAAGGATTTTTTTGGGGGGGGAAGAAGCCATGCAACGCAGAGAAAATAGGTTAAACCTTGTGACTCATGATTGACGAAGAGTTGACTTTGGGGGGGAGTGGGGGGGGGGGGGGGGGGGGGGGGGGGTGTAAGTATATATAAATGTTGAGTAATTAAATACTCGTCATTTTCCTTCACTCCTCAGTTCTGAATCACTATATATGTTTTCCGACAATACTTTTGTGCCGGCGATAGCTGGTGACGTCAGCAGGCAAGTCGAGCAGTTAGGTAGAGTGGCCATATTAGGTGTCTTTCGGTCCACGTCTGCAGCTGTGGTAACAAGTGTGGGGAGGTGTGGCTATCAACCCTGTTAAAGGTATGTGCGAGGAAGTGTAATGGTGGAGATGTAGAGGGGATTGATTATTTATCTGTAATAGCTTGAATGCTCATAGCCATATGTTATTTATAGGGTTTGGGAGTGTGGTGGAGCTGACGGGGTGAGCAGCTGTGAGGTGGGGGGAGCTGACGGGGTGAGCAGCTGTGAGCTGAGTGGATGACCCTGGACACACCAATGGATATAGCTTAGGCCGTGTTTTCATAGCTGGAGTGTGTGCGTATAGATACTTTACACAGTGATTCAGTGTGACGGGAAGTTACACAGTGATTTAGGGTGAAGGAGTTATAAGGTTTTGGTTAAGCACGAGCTGAGAGTCGCGTCGTGTCGATGTTCATATTGTTGAGTATATTTATTTGTTGGAAAACCTTAGGTTAACCCCTCCACTGCGGATATCAAATTCATAGGCCTACCCCCCTGTGCGGCAGGTTTAATTAAATTATAAAATAATTACTGATCATATTTTAAAGTGCCTAAATGAATAGGATGCTCATTCCATACCAGAAAATCTATGTTTCGTCTTGGTGGAGGTTACCAGCTAAGTGAAGAGTTACGTCAAAGTGCAGCAACAGTCTGGCTGTGCTGCCAGACGCACAATGAAACTACTTACTACTCAACATAATACAGCTTATTTTGGTACATAAATGCTTCATTCATGCATTCATTCATTCATTCATACTTCTGTTTTATATCCATCAAGAATATATTGAATATCTTGACTATTTAGCCTCGCCATTGCAGTAGAGGGCGCGGCAGCGTCAACACGTCGTACTGTACCGCTTGACCTTATTAGTCACACTAACTCACGCAAGCAGAAAAAGAGGTTCTATTATATCGCAACACTTGACACTGTTGCCATACAAGCCTATCACAACGAATATTTACCCATAATATCATTTAGCGCGCAGTTTAAATACAGAAACCATATATGTACCAGCCGCAGTGAACCCTTAAATAGCTGAGAGACCGTATTTGTACCAGCCGCAGTGAAGGGGTTAAGGAGGGAAGTGATTACTGGTGAATCAGTAGGTGATAATATACTGATATTCTGTTAACGAGTTGTTTATTCAGACCCATTAGTACTCACATCTTCTCTTAATCTTTTATTTTGTTTCCCACTTATTGTGGGTGGTGGCAGCGTAATAGCCAGGATTGTGGAGCCCTAAAAGTTAACGTCAAAGCTATAAAGGGGGGCGCTACATAAGGTTAGGTTAGGTTAGGTTAGGTTGGATTTGGTTAGGTTAGGTTAGATTTGGTTAGGTTAGGTTAGATTAGGTTAGGTTAGGTTGGATTTGGTTAGGTTAGGTTGGATTTGGTTAGGTTAGGTTGGATTTGGTTAGGTTAGGTTAGATTAGGTTAGGTTAGGTTGGATTTGGTTAGGTTAGGTTGGATTTGGTTAGGTTAGGTTGGATTTGGTTAGGTTAGGTTAGATTAGGTTAGGTTAGGTTGGATTTGGTTAGGTTAGGTTGGATTTGGTTAGGTTAGGTTGGATTTGGTTAGGTTAGGTTGGATTTGGTTAGGTTAGGTTAGATTAGGTTAGGTTAGGTTGGATTTGGTTAGGTTAGGTTAGATTAGGTTAGGTTAGGTTGGATTTGGTTTGGTTAGGTTAGGTTGGATTTGGTTAGTTAGGTGGATTGGTTAGGTTAGGTTGGATTTGGTTAGGTTAGGTTGGATTTGGTTAGGTTAGGTTGGATTTGGTTAGGTTAGGTTAGATTAGGTTAGGTTAGGTTGGATTTGGTTAGGTTAGGTTGGATTTGGTTAGGTTAGGTTAGATTTGGTTAGGTTAGGTTGGATTTGGTTATGTTAGGTTAGATTAGGTTGGATTTGGTTAGGTTAGGTTATCGGTGGGTCAAGCCCCCCGCTAGGTTAGGTTCATTTTGGTTTGGCAAATTTCTCTAGATATAAGGAAATTACCCTAGATCTAGGGAATTTTTCACCCCCTACACAACTCTTAAATTATGTGTTTCCGACGCATAATTTGTTCCCCACCCGAAAACCCCGCATTCCCACAGGTCCCCAAGCTTGTTTAGGGGAAGTGGGAGAGTATGGGCAAACACTAGAAATGTACCCTTCAGTACTTCTCAAGGTACCCTCTAGTACTTTCTCATGTTCTTCCTTCCTCCAAGTCTGTTTTGGGTGGTACAGAGGTCGCCACTATAGTCTGTGTTGCTCTAGTGGTGACTTCTATTGGTACACTCACTATTGCAGCTCTTCCTTCTCCATCCTCCACTTTGTTTATACTTTCACCCTTATAGTTTGTCCTTATCATAACTCCACCACTTCTGTCCCTTCTGCACATGTTGTAGTTATTACTTATCAACACTTGGTCTTCTAAGCATGGAGTCTGTTATAGACACACCACGCCTGGATCTTTAGTTAATAAATAATCTCTCCGTTCCAGGCTGCTTGGTATTATCCCATCTGTGTTCGTGTACATCGTCAGTCGACGGGCCGTCGCGTGTGTTGGCCAGAGTGTTGCTGCGGTGGAGGCTGTGGGGCCGGGCAGCAGCATGAGTGGCCGGGAGCAGCAGGATCAGTCTGCCTCAGGTGTGGGGAGGCTCAGGGGTGATGGCAAGAATCACCTGGAAGCAGGCAGCTCAGGCCACAAGGCAGCCGTACAGCGGTACGGCGGTGCGGTAGACTTTGTTGTAACGTCATTGTGACGTCTTTGTTGTTGTACGGCGGCCGTACAAGCGGGATAGTGGGAACCGGCCTTTAGTGTGGTGACAGGGTGACTTAGGGTGACTTACGCTGGGGGGCTAAGGGGGAGGCTATTCTGGACAGTGTGTTGATGAGAACGTAACGCGAGAAATACATGTATAGTCTGCAGAGCCATGCGTAGGGTGGTGTGGGGGGACACCGTACTATTAGTGGAAAAATATTCATAAAAAATCCATTTTTTACCTGAGAGAGTGCACACTGTGCCCAAAACAAACTTCACAATATGGCCCACCTATGGTACCCTCATGAATACTTAACTCAGATAATAAGGGTCATTTAAGGTTTTTTATAAATTTTTTACTGTGATCCCCCCAGTTCGGTGTGACCCCACCCCACCCTACCTCTTAGTCATGAAGTCTACCCTGTTGCTCGCATGTAGTTCACTGAGGGTGGCGCTGCATCCGTGGTGGCATGGTGGCGCGAAATTTGAATTAATTTTCGCGTTGTAGCCTTCGTACGGTGATCCCCCGTTCGGTGTGACCCCACCCCACCCTACTGCGAGCTGTGCGCCCTCATGGCTCTCTGTTAGGGGGGGGGGGAGTGAAAGAGAGGGTGTTAGAGTTAGTTACAGAGAGAGAGTAGAGAGAGAGTGTTGGAGTGAGAGAGAAAATAAAAGTGTGTGGGTTAGAGAGAGAGAGAGAGAGAGAGAGAGAGAGAGAGAGAGAGAGAGAGAGAGAGAGAGAGAGAGTGTGTGTTGGAGTGAGAGAATAAAAGTGTGTGGTACGTTAGAGAGAGAGAGAGGGTGTTAGTTAGAGAGAGAGAGAGAGAGGGTGTTAGAATTAGTTGGAGGAGAGAGAGAGAGAGAGAGAGAGAGAGGAGAGAGGAGAGGAGAGAGAGAGCGAGAGAGGAGACGAGAGAGAGAGAGGAGAGGAGAGGAGGGAGGGTGGAGGGAGTAGAGAGAGAGAGAAGAGAGAGGGGTGGAGGAGTAAAGAGAGAGAGAGAGAGAGGGTGGAGGAGTAAAGAGGAGAGAGAGAGAGGGTGGAGGAGTAAGAGAGAGGGGAGAGAGAGGGTGGAGGAGTAAAGAGAGAGAGAGAGTATTTATTTTACTCACTGGGCGGGGTTATTATTTTACACTAGGACCGAAATTGCCTACACAATGGGGAGTTTTCGAAGCTAAACCGCCAGATGTCTCTCGCGCATCTCACATCCTCTGCTCTGTGAGGCTGAATGATCTATCATTTACCGTAAATTCTCTGTACTTCTTTGGGACATATCAGAATTATCCTTCAATACAACAATTGAAACAGTTCTTAATAAAAAATGTAGTTTATCATTTTATTTGTCTGCACTTGGTGAAAATATTGGCAAAACAATTGAATACTTGAAAACTCAATCTTTAAAAATCGTCTTTTCATAAAAAAACACAAGTTGAAGCAGAATGAGGCTTCAGGAAATATTTACTTGTATGTAAGCATTCACTGAGTACCTATTTTGGGTGTATATGTCTCTCTTACGACGAACATTTAACCAAAACAGAGTGTGGCGTTCAGCATCTCCACAGAAACCATCCCGCCGGCGGGAAATCTGTTTATCACCCACTTCCTGTTGACACGACACGGGGATGGACAGCTCAGCGCCGCGCTCCTTCCCTTGCAGCTCATATCACTGATACTCCTAACTTCTCAATACCACAGGCTACATGTCATCCTAACTATCATCACCCGCTTATCTTATCACACTCTCTATCCTCTACTGGAATATTCGTGGCATCCGCTCCCACATACCGTTTCCCACATAAAGAAGACTTTCGTCTCCTTATTTCGTGTTTTGACTGTGACTTGTGTTGTGTTGGGGCGGAGCGGAGTGGCGCGTGTAGTTACGTGACAGACGTGCAGTCCCCTATGTACTGTGGGTAGTTAGTAGTTGGGGTAATAAAGCCGTGCACAACAGTAAATGTCTCCTTGCAGTCCTTTCCGTCTCCTCCATAGCCCCGAACCGTTAGTGTGACGAAGTTTGAGAGGGGTGGGTTGCCCCCACCCTCCTTCGTTACAATAGGATAAACCAGAGGACATAGGGTATTCAGAGGGAAGGGTTGATTGATTGATTCAGAGGGAAAGATTGAGGTGGAGGGGCTTAGAGTTCGCGGCGGGGGAAATAGTAAACAAGACCATGTATTGTCTTCGATAGAGGACTGTTCGTTGAGGTGCCAAGCACTTAAATTACTTCTTGGTTAAATGTTCGTCGTATGAGAGACATATACACCCAAAATAGGTAACTCAAGTGAATGCTTACATACAAATAGATTTTCCTGAAGCCTCATTCTGCTTGAACTTGTGTTTTTTTATGAAAAGACGATTTTTAAAGATTGAGTTTTCAAGTATTCAATTGTTTTGCCAATATTTTCATCAAGTGTAGACAAATTAAATGATAAACTACATTTTTTATTAAGAACTGTTTCAGTTGTTGTATTGAAGGGTAATTCTGATATGTCCCAAAGAAGTACAGAGAATTTACGGTAAATGATAGATCATTCAGCCTCACAGAGCAGAGGATGTGACAGCCTGAGAGACAGGCTTGATCGTGAGCTTATTAGAAAACTCCCCATTGGGAGTGTGGTTTCTGTTTACCTTATTGGATTCTAGGAAACATTCTCTCTATGAACTTCCATCGCAAATCATTACTTTTGAAGATAATGACATGTTGTTTATAGGGAGGCGAGAGACAAGTGTTTACGTCCGCCACACTCTTCTTCCTCTTGTGACCTGCATCGCCTCTGTTCTTCCCTTGTTGCGGACACTTTTAATGCAGATTTGGCTTTAGTTAGGAGGTTAAAGCGTGGGGTTAGGTTAGTGAGTCTAAAGGTGGGGTTAGGTTAGTTTAATTTTCATATTACTCCGTGGTGTAAGGGTTAGTACGCTCGGTTCACAACCGAGAAGTCCCGGGTTCGTTTCCTTAAAACCTGAGCCCCTGTCCACCCAGCAGTGAATGGGTACCGGGTGTTAGCCGGGTTTGTAACCCGCCTCCCGGGGTGCTGGCTTCGGCCAACATTATAAGCACTAGCAGACAGCTATCTAGGGGTAGTCTGAGAGAGCTGTCTGGTTACAGTGGAGATCCATCTCAGCTGCGTCGATAACTGACGAAATTCTTAAAAAAAAAAAAAAAACACTCCTTCCTATTAAAAACGTCTTATGTCTCCGAAAGTAATGATTTGCGACGAAAGTTCAGAGAGAATGTTTCTTAGAATCCATTAAGGTAAACAGAAACCACACTCCCAATTTGAGCCAGCTTCTTCTTCTTCTTCTTGTGACCTTTTAGCTGATGACGCAATACTTTCGGCTCTTTAAATCTCCCCTATTTCATCCTTTCAGCCATGAATACAACACTCTATAATATGCACAAATAATAATAACATGCATAATAAAAATAGTTTAATATATCTGTGTTATATACTAAGCGTGTTTAATCATGTTTTCAGGAGTTTTTAGGGCGAAGTGAAATGAACCAATGTTGCTGTCAACAAAATGCTAGCTGTTGTCATGGCAACGTTGTACCGTAGATAACAGTCGCCAGTCACTCGCCACTGCACTAATGTCGCCAGGCACAATATATCACGAATTATAGCATCACTACAGCCTTGTATGTGTCACTGCAGAGACATGCACAGTAGTAATATATATATATTATGGACATCACATGTCTTCAGTGGCACATACAAGGCTGTAGTGATGCTAAAATTCGTAATATATTGTGCCTGGCGACAGGGGCGGCAGGGGGCGTAGGGGCGGCAGAGGGCGTAGGGGCGGCAGGGGGCGTAGGGCGGCAGGGGGCGTAGGGGCGGCAGGGGGGCTGAGACCTATCCTAGCCCCCCCTCCCCCCCCCTACACCGGCCCCCCGCAAGCTGCTATTTACATCAAGAATAATTGCGGCGAGGATAATGTCTGCGTACCGAATCTTGCGGTGACTTCCTGTGTGTGTGTGTGTGTGTGTGGGTGTGTGGGTGTGTGTGGGTGTGTGGCTGGGTGTGTGTGGGTGTGTGTGGGGGTGTGTGGGTGTGTGGGTGTGTGTGTGTGTGTGTGTGGGTGTGTGTGTGTGTGGGTGTGTGGGTGTGTGGGTGTGGGTGTGTGGGGGGGGGTTCTAAAAATATTCTAGTCTACTTTATATATGGCAAAGTTTAGAGAGAGAGAGAGGAGGAGAAGAGAGAAGAGAGAGAAGGAGAGAGAGAGAGGAGAGAGAAGAGAGAGGGAGGGGAAGCCTGAACTTTTTCACACCAAAAATACTCTCTCTTCCTCCTCCTCTTTCTCTCTTCTCTCTCTCTTCTTTCTCTCTTCCTCTCTTCCCCTTCCTTCGCCTCTCCCCTCTCTCTTCTCCTTCTCCTTCCCCTCTCCATACCTGTTAGGCTTTTCCCCACACACACACACACACACACCACACACACCCCACAAAACCCCACAACACACACAAAACACACACACACACAAAAACAGGAAAAAACCTCTGTGAACCCTACATGAAGGGTTTTTTCTCATTTGGGTGGGCAGCGAAAATTTTGCGAAAAGCGATAACGATAAAGCATAAATTTTTCCGCTAAGTCCTAAAACGATAAAGCAAAATAAATTTCCAAAATCCCTTTAAAAGCGTAACGTAAATCCTGCGATAAATCCAAAAATACTCTTTTTTTTGCTACTTATGCTTTAAAAACCCTTTTTTACACCCTTAAAAAACCCCAAATTTTTAATTAATAAAAAAGACAATCCAACGTCCACAACCCGCAATCAAAAAGGTTACCCCTGGTCACTGGCCGGGGTGCCGGGGCGGCTGTCCTTGGCCACTGCCAGGGACATGAGGGGTCCGGGGGGGTTGGGGGGGGAAGGTCCACAGATCCCGAAACTCCCGGAAATGTTCCGTCCCTTTCCTGGTCACATCATGCTGCGGGCCTCCACGGGGAAAAAAAGCCTCCATGTCCTCTTGCCGGGGACTTCTTGGAACTCACTAATCCAAAATCACTATTCTCAAACAATAAAGCGCGCCCCCGCGACACAAATTAATAAGCAATTAAAACGAAAAAAACCTAAACATTTCCTAAAAAGGAAAAAGTTAAAAACCCAAAAAAACCCAGCGACCTTTTGCAAAAGGGGGGCCCGGCGAGGCGCCCCCAAAAAAAAAACGCAAAAAATAAATAAAATAATTAATTAATTAGTATTTAGTTAAGATAGCAATAACAAAAAGATTAAAAGTAATAAAGTTAAACAACAAAAAAGTTTTTGGATCGTGGTACACAATGAAAAAAACCCCCCGGCAGGGGGGTCGAAATGCGCCGGGGGGGGGGTGGGGGGCTTTCAAAGAAACTGAAAAACCCCCGGAACGGGCGCCCCCGGTCCCCGGGATCCGTTTGGCGTAAAATAGCCGTAAAATTTTTCCGCCGGGAAAAGGTTTTTTTTTTCTTAAAGCGATTTATCGCAAAATTTTTAAAAGTAAATTTTAAAACAAATTTTTTCCGGTTTCTAAAAAATCCCTTTTTTTCGGTTTCTTTATCCCTTTTCCCTTTTCGCCCTTTCTTTCCAAAACCCCCCATTTTCCTCTTTTTTTCTCTCTCCTTCTCTCTTTTTCTCCTCTTCCCCCCCCAAAACCCCCCCCAAAACCCTTTTTTTTTTTCTTTTTTTTCCCCCCCTTTCCCCCTTTTTCCCCTCCCCCCCCCCTTCTTTTTTTTTTCCCCCCCTTCCCCCTTTCCCTTTTTCCCCCCCCCTTCCCCTACCCCCTCCCCCCCCCCCCTTCTCCCCCCCCCCCCCTCCCCCCCCTTTCTCCCCCTCTCCCCCCCCTTCTCCCCTCTCCCCCCGTTCCCAAAATTCCCCTTTTCTCTCCCCCCCCCCCCCTCTCCCCCTCCCCTCCCCTTCCCCGTTTTTCCCAAAAAAATTTTAAAAATCCGTAATTAATTTCGAAAACTCCTTCTCTTCTCTCCTCCCCCTCTCTCTCCCCCTCTCCCCTCCCCCCTTCCCCTCTCCCCTCCCCCCTCTTCCCCCCCCTCTCCTTTTCCCCTCTCTCTTCCCCCCTCTCCCCTCCCCCTCTCTTTTCTCCCCCTCTCCTTTTTCCCCCCCCTCCCCCCCTCTCCCCCCTCCCCCTCTCCCCTTCTCTCTCTCCCCCCCCCAAATCCAAAAGAAAAGTATGTTTAGGCCCCCGCCAGAAAAACCTCTCTAAACAAAATAAGATAAAGGGAACACGGGGGAAGACGCGTTTTCCCCAACCATCTTGCGAGCCACCCTTCCCCAAACCGGGGGGCACCTTGCTTTCCTTCAAGGGGTCAAGCCCAAATCAAGATTGGGAACCCCCAATTTTGTTTTTCCCTGAATTTACAAGGGTGCGGTGAAGGAGGGGGAGGGAACAAATTTGGAAAAATACTATAGGCACATAAGAAAATAACATAAGAACATAAATTATCGTCTCCTCTCCCATATTTACAGGTAGTTTTGAAAGGGGGGGAAAAACCCCCTTTCCATCCGGGGGGCCCGAATTCACTTAACCTGGTGTTTTCAAAAAAATTACGCGGAGACGGTCCAAAAAGGTTTTTGGATCTCGTGTTTTTTTCCCCCCCTTTTGCTGTCTTTGGCCCCAAAGAAGATGGGGGAAATAAAATAACGAGGCTATTTTTATTGCTTTCCGGGCGTTTTGAGGAGGGGAAATTGGGGGGATAGAAGGGTAAAGTGGGATGTGGGATTGGTATGTGTTGGGGGATTTTGGCCTTAAAAACCCCCTTCCCGCCCCAGAATCTTTTCCTTTGCTATAAAGAAAAGGGGCTGTTTTTAGCCATAAAAAAAAAAATTTCGAAAAAAAATCACTGAATATTCCAAATTAAATTAGTGAAAAAAGGATACTAAAAAACAGGTCATAGCTTAAAATATTCTTTTAGTTTATTAAAATCGTCTAGAGAGAGAAGGGGAGAAAAGAGAGAGAGAGATTTAATACCCTTTTTATAATTAGAAATGAAACTCTAATTTAAATTAATCCCCTTTTCCCCCCCCCCCCACCCCCCCACAAAAACCCCCAAAACCACCCCACCCTAAAAAACCCCCCCCCCCACACACTTTACCCCCCCACACATACAAAACCCCCCCCCCAAAACCAAAACACAAAAAAAACACCCCCACACACACCCCACCAAAACACAAACACACCCCCAAAAACCCACCCACAACACAAAAACCCCCCACCCACCCACCCCCCATCCAACCACCCCCACAACCCCAAAAAAACCCCCCCACACACACACCACACAAAAAACCCACCCACCCAAACCCAAACCCCCACACAAACACCCCCCACCCAACCCCCCCACCCAAAACCCCTGACCCCCCACACACACTGACCCACCCAAACCCAACACACAAACAAAACAAAAAACCCCACACCACACACACACACACAAAAACTGGGACCCCCCCCCCCCCACACACAGAATCTCATAACCCGGAAAGGAACATTTTTGACTACAACGCTACAAGAAAAACGGCTAAAACGGGCAAGGGGCAGAATTATTCGCTACGGTCCGAGATCGGCCCTAAGTGGAGCAAAATTTTACGTTTATTACTAATGGGGGCCCCCCGGGCCCTACC
Organism: Chionoecetes opilio; assembly: GCA_016584305.1. Taxonomy (NCBI): domain Eukaryota; kingdom Metazoa; phylum Arthropoda; class Malacostraca; order Decapoda; family Majidae; genus Chionoecetes; species Chionoecetes opilio. The sequence continues at coordinate 23,608 of JACEEZ010026325.1, forward strand.
CCCCCCCCCCCACCCCTTTTACCTTTTATGGCCCCCCAGAACCCCCTTTGGGGGCGAACCCCTGTTTTACCCTTTTCGAACCCCCAGCTGTAAAATTCTCCCCTGGCGATTTTGCAGTGGGGGTTTCCTTTTATGTCAAAATTTTCTGGACTTTAAGGTATTTTTTGTGTGTGGTGTGGGGGGGGTGTGTTTTGTGTGTGTGGGGTGTGTGTGTGTGTGTTTTGTGGTGTGTGGGGGGGGTGTTGGGGGGGTGGGGGGGGGGGTGAGTGTGTGTGTGTGTGTGTGTGTTGAAATATCTCTAATGGGCATTTTTTTGAATTTTTAATTTTTATTTTCTCTCTCCTCCTCTTCTCTCTCTCTCTCTCGTCCTCTCTCTCCCCTCATCTCCTTCCCCCCTCCCCCCCTCTCCCTCTCTCTCTCCTCTCTCTCTCTTCTCTCCCTCCTCTCCCTCCCTCCCCTTTTTCTCTCGCCTTTTTTTTTTTCCCTAAAGTTTTTTTGTTTATATTTATTTTTTATCCTCCCCCCTTCTTTTCCACCTCCTCCCCAAAAATCCTCCTCCCCCTCCTCCTATCTTCTTTTCCTCAAACCTCCTCCCCTCTCCCCCTCCAACCCCTTTTAAAAAATTTTAAAATTATTTAAAAAGGTTTTTTATAACCCCCCCTTTCCCCCTCCCCTTTCCCCCCTTTCCCCCTTCCCCCCCCTTTTTCCCCCCCACACCAAAAAAAAAATTAAATTGAACCCCCAAAGGGCCCCCCCCCCAAAAAAAGAGGGAAAAAAGGGAAGATAACAAAAAACCGGGGGAAAAAAAGGGATAGTGCTACCGAGACACAAAAGACATCGAGAAACACTACTAAACACCTCACCATACACCACCACACATCACCATATAAACAACAGTCTTCACCACCACCACCACCGCCACCACCATGCCGCCAAGAAGACATGGAGGAGTAGGAGGCGGAGGAGTAGCATGGAGGATGTAGATGTAACGCGAGAAATTACATTAATAGGGGAAGAGATGAAATAACACATAAGTATCAATAAGCTAACGAGGAATTTTCCTCCACGCCTCATTCCTGAATCACTGGTTAGGCTTATATTTTAAGCCAGTAGTAATTAGACACGTAGCGAAACGAGGTGAGAACGGGGATTCTAGGTTAGGATAATTTTAGAAGCAGCTCGACGTTCATTGAGTTAAGTCGCCTGTGGGGAGGTGATATTCTCGCCCTTGGTAAAGGTATGTTATGAAATGTTTGTTAACTAGAGATGTAGACATGACTTACTGGTGATTCCTTTTGTTGACCAGGACTAATAAAGTGTATTACTTAGGGTCCCAAGGTAGGATGCTGTTGGCGGAGCAGGGGGCCAAGCGCTCACAAATTAGCAGAGGGGGCAACTACAACATGTCACAGCCAGCCGTGTGAAGACAAGGAGAAAGAAGGAAATAGAAAAATAAGTGAGAGGGAAACGTTGGAAGTGGGATAGACTACGTATACATTATATTAGGATGACGACTTGAGCATTACATGTGCGTATCGTTAATGTGGTGACAGTGCAACCGAAGTTACCAAAGATAGTAAACTATATTAGGATAACAACTTGAGCATTTCGCGTGCGTATCGCTAGGAGGGAAGGAAGAATTAATATTAAGATAACTTGTGAATGTATAATAATTACCAGAGACAGTAAAGAGTTAAATATATTATAATTAGAAATATATTAACGCGTTGTCATTCAGTTTCCAACCAGTACTTACATATTTTCTTAAATCTTTTATTTTTGTTCATTCATATATTTTTTCCCACTTAATGTGGGTGGTGGCAGCGGAGTAACCAGGACTGTAGAGTACACTCCCAAGGTGGGCACTACATAATGGTGACAACGGTGTAGATGGTCATTTTGAACACTACATAGAGAAGGAGCTGGCGTGTGGGCCGACGAACTGTACGAGGGTGGTGTGTGAGGTTCGAACCCTGGCACCCGAAATAAAAATTTTGGGCAGAAAGGGGTCATGTTACTTACTACACTACTACTACTACTATATACTATATTATCCCCACTACTACGCTATACTACTAAACAATTTTTCAACTAAAAACACACACAAATACACACACTACTTTCACACTACTACTACAACTACACATATATATACTACTACTAATACTAATTCTAACTACTTTTCTACTACAATACTATCCTACTACTAATATACTATATAACTATACTACTATTACTAATGGTAAATTTTTGGGGGTTTTTTTTGCCCCCAGATGGGATTTTCAAGAGGAAACGGCCGCAGAGGCGCAGAGAGCAGCCTTTAGTAGCAATGGGTTTTTCAACAACGGAAAGGGCGGGGAAAAAAGAACACACACACCCCTGTTTTGTTAAGCCCTTTGAATAGTAACAAAACCCAGGCAAAAATACCCCCTCTCTCTCTTCTTACTCTCTCTCTCTCCCCTTTTATCCTCTCTCTCCTTTTTCTCTCTCTCTCTCTCTCTCCTCTCTCGCTCTCTTCTCTCTCCTCTTCTCTTCTCTCTCTCTCTTTCCCCCTTTCTTCTTCTCTCTCCCCCTCTCCTCTTCTTCTCCTCTCTCTTCTCTCTCTTCCTTTCCCCTCTCTCCTTTTCTTATATCTCTTCTCTTCTCTTTCCCCTCCTCTCTCTCTCTCTCCTCTCTCTCTCTCTCGTTTTCCGTAAAATTTCCCGCGTTGGGTTTTTTCTGTTTCCTTAGAGTAAGCGGATCAGGGAGTAGTAGGGGCCCTCTCCTCCTCTCTTCTCTCCTCTTCTCTCTCTCTCCCTCTCTCTCTCTTCTCGTGTGACGCTTTTTAAGTATTTTTAATTGACGCGAATACGTCAACGGGAATTGTTCATACCATTCCCCTTATTTTTTATGTATTTTAAAAAA
>JACEEZ010026326.1:5000-20337 GCA_016584305.1 Chionoecetes opilio
GACTGCTGAGGTCTGTGATGCTTCAGCAGATGACTGCGGATCCGTGTCAGCAATAGATGGGCAAGCACCTTACCTTGCACGCTGAGCCGTGTAATACCGCGGTAATTGTTGGAGTCCTGACCATCCCCTTTCCATTTCCAGATAGGGACAACCAGCCCCCTTTTCCAGTCAGGAGGAATGGTACCTGATTGCCACACGGCAGTCAGGACAGCATGTAACCCGTGGATCATGGCCTCACCCCCAGCTTTGAGGAGCATCGCACTGATATTACAAACACCAGCTGCCTTTCCACCCCTCAACTTTCCTACAGCCTCTCTGACTTTGTCAAGAGAGGGTGCGGTTTCGTCAATGGAAGGATCGGCATCCGCTGCCCATAATCCAGTGGTGTGAAGCTGCTCAGTTTGAGGGTCCACCGTGAACAACTGCCCAAAGTATTCAGCCCAACGAGCCATCTGGCCATCCATGTCCGACACGAGGCGCCCATCTGCTGTTCGAATAGCACTCGCCCGAGATGGAGACTTGGAACGGAGCTTCTTAAGGGCTCGGTAGGCGGGTCGGAGGTCATTAGCATTCAAATGACCCTCGACATCTTCAGCGAGACTCCTGACATACCTCTCCTTGCCTCCTACCAGGAGGGTACTAGTCCGACGTGACAGAGCCCTGTACTGGTTCTGGTTCCCAGCCAGCCTGGCAGCTCGACTCTACTCGATTTTCTCGAGCGTCTCCGTCGAGACAAAACCACGTCCTGACCTCGGGCGCTCCCCAATACACAGTGGCGTAGCTAGGTATTTATCATTGTGGGGGCACCTAGGGGGGCACAGCTGACTATGGGGGCACTAGATCGTCTAGATGAGCCGAACAAGCCTATACAGCTGGGGAGTTTGGTGGGGACTGGGGGCTGAGTGGGGACTTCCTTTCACTTACAGTTCCAAGACCCCCCCCACCCGTGCATATTTTGCATTCTGACCAATATCAAGAGTATATCTGACGTCGTATGGACTATGGAAGGTTATTAGATTTTATTCTAGGAGTGTGTGTATAGTATTGTAGGGTATCATCCAGTTGTTGATGTAGAACGGAATAAAGCAGTCATGACCAAAAATTAAATACATATATTACCACTTATACAAAACTCAGTACTTTCTGGATTCAGTGCCTGTAATGCTTTCATAAGTTCACATGCTTCATTACTGAAGCGCCTTGTCATTTATGTTAACATATGATCTAGAATAGGATAGAAGAAGTTAATTCGTGTTGAATCCTTAACACTGAAATCAGAGTGTGTGTTCCCTGACTGTTTTCCAATAGAATCAGTAACAACAAAATCCTGGTGGGTGGTGACCACTGGGAGCATTTAAATAAAACTATAGATCAATAAATTTTTAAACACATGTGTAAAAACCGATATGTATTCATCCCTTGACGTATATGGCCACATCAACAAAACTTCAGAAAATATGTTATTACCTCATTATAAGGCACGAAACCAACTTTAAATGAATTATAAGAATATGTACATAAGAATTTTATGAACAACCACTCGTATATGAACAATCTCCGAGGTCCACAAAAGAAATTAGGAAATTTAAATTCTGGCGGTATGTTGTACTTTTTTCCTTAACCAAAACGCCTCCATTGTGTAGACAGTTTCCGTTTCCTTGGTGATCTACACATTCTACACTCTGAAGTATGAAAACCATGAGCTGCTGAGTTTCTCACAACTTCATCCCACAAAGCATCGGCAGTGGTCACTGCCGTACAGGCCACGAATGATCGGTCACTGACTTTGTGTTGTTATGTCGGTCCAGAGAACGCGTATAAGACACGTACAAGAGGGAGACACGTACCAACACAAGGCATTATAGAAAATTTGTAAGGGTAACTGGTGTAATTTAGTTATGTTCGTTGGTGTTAAATGTGATCAATCGAAAGTATATGCATTTAACTCAGACTCAGAGGCATGTTTCTTTCTTTCAAGCAGAGGAAAAATATTTATTGTATTTGAGGTCGAGGGTAAGTCATCAGTAGAAATTATTCATAATACTCCATGCATGCTCCCTCAGTCCTACCTAGTGGAACACGGTTCCCACACAACACGGCAGCCGTGGCCAGTGGGTGGGCACCTGGGGGGGCACCGGCTTTTCTTGGGGGGGCACGTGCCCACCCATGCCCCCCAGTAGCTACGCCACTGCGGCAATACACTCCTTGGCAGCCTGTAGAGTTTCACGTTTGAAGGTATACCACAGTTCTACAGGGTCTTCGAGGGCATCGAGCACATCAAACCGATTTGAGACTGCCACCGCATACTCATGGGCACATGTCAAGTCCTTCAGTTTCTCAAGATGAAACACAATATGGTTACCTCTTGAGATTCTTCTGGACTTGACATGAAGCTTATGTGTAGCAACAACAAGTCTGTGATCTGTTCCAAAGAACTCAGCACTCCGGTAAACCCTGCAGTTCTGGAGGATCCTCCAACGAGTACTAACGAGAACGTGGTCGATTTCCTTAGCTACCCCTCTGGCATTACTATACCATGTCCAGCGGTGCAGCTCTGGTCTCTGATATCAAGAACTTGCAATTCAACCTTCTGGACCTTGCAAAATTCAGAAGCAGAGAACTGTTAATGTTTCTAGTACCGGAGCAATGGGGACCAACACATAACTAGTAGCCATCTCTCACAGTGCATTGAAGTCGCCCAAGACAATGAGTGTGTCCCGAGGAGGACACTGGTCTAATACAGAGTCGAGTTTGGCGTAGAACATCTCCCTCTCTTCAGTTTTACGCACCTCGGTAGAAGCGTACACTGCAACAAAAGAAATTAAACCCAGAGTATGTTTCATCCTCACCCGCATTATACGCTCATCAACCGGAGTAACCTCAACAACTGACGGCTGCAGTTTGTTGGAGATGCCTATAGCTACTCCCCGGACATGGTCGCCATTGTTCATGCCGAACCAGTAGTAGGTGTAACCCCTACTGCTAGTCTCACCATTGCCAGTCCTTCTCGTCTCAGAGAGTCCCACAATATCTACCCTCAGCCTACTGAGCTCGCCCGATAGGAGAGGTAGTCGACGATCGACTGAGAGGCTCAGAACGTTCCATGAGCCCTTCACGAAGATCCCTCCGGAGGTTTATCCCAGGAGTGATTTGATGGGCAGGCACCGCCTCTGCACCGTTCCGGCCACCCCCATAAGAAAAAGATGGGCTAGGGGGCCCTACCACTCGATTTAGAGTGCGGGATTCCCTAGGGCTTTGCCCCGCAGTCGTCATAGGCAGACCCCACCCCTGCGTCGGCATTGGAGAGGTCTGCATGGTCGGGCCCCCCGGCAAAACCGGGTCGGGGACGCGGTTACCACGCCCCCGGCCTCTACCTCTTAGAATGTTAGTGACTAGGTTAGGTTTTTACATGGAGGGGTCGCAAACCCCTTCCCAACCAATCTATGTCAGGGATTGGCCTTACTGCTCATAGTGTAGCGGTTGTAGGACGTGTATGGGTTATTGTGGTACTGTGGTTTTTTGAGAGAAGTCTCATTTTTGGTTTGTGTTAGTAAAGTAAGGCAAAAGGAATATGGTGTTTCCTTGTGACCTGGCAGGAGTTGCGTAAGTGGTGGGTTTAACCGGAAGAGTGTGACGGGTTGGGTTTTTTTGGGTGAGGCGGGTAGAAGGGCGAGCCATTCCCGCTGGTCGCGAGTGAGTGAGAAGGCAGTAGTCCGGCAGAAGTACCATGGGACCTCATTTTGGAGTATAAAGGTTTTTTTTTAATGTTGATTATTGATGGTAAGGGCATATATATTCAGAAACTGCCGGATGACATCTTGTCATACGTGAGCAATTTATGCTAGGAGGCGAAATCCAAGATGGTCGCCATCGAATCTGGGAAAATCTATTTTTCTCATATCTTCGTAACTATATGAGATAGAAACACGAATGATAGGTCCTTTTATATGTTTTCAGGCATCAAGATCACAATGCTGTCATTATTATTTCAATAAAACACACAAAAAACAAGATGGCCGTCATAAATGTGTTTTTCATTGCAGAAAATTGACTTTCTCAACAACCATTACTAGATCTGATTAATGACATGCACTAGCACGGATTGGCAAGGTCTGTGTGGTAATATTAATAAAATAAACGCTTATTTGTATATTATTTTGCATTTATTGCAACGACGCATGAGTTAATTTCTGGTTAAATCACATGAGACGCAACTTGTTGGTTTAATCACTGAAAACATTTATGTATTCTGTTAAACGTAAGATATGGATTTTGATTGTTCGACTGATAGTCACTGTCACAAGTCACAAAGCATTTGTGTTGCAGCAAATTCCATCGTGATAGGCACAGAACATTGTGCACGACAGATTGGCACTCCGGCAACCACATCTGGATGAACGACAAGGTGTGTCACTCTCGCATCCACACCTGATCAGTCGCAAGACAGCATCTGGTGCAAGGCTGACTGTATCCGGGACTGTCGTAGGTACAAGTGATCTGTTGGTTTCATCTTTCTTCCATCCATATTTTTCAATGTCCAGTTCTGGTGGATCCTCGTCTTTCACGGCGCGCCATATGGATGCTTGATGATACGCACGTTTCACGTTTTCCTCGAAGGCCTCGCTGGTCGGTGGTAGAGAGCATAATTTTGGTGTTGATGTATACCCTTTGCCTGTTTTTGCTGCCCAAGCACTGAGTCGTGCATTTGACATCGTGTCACTATTGTTCTGTCCATAGCAAGCAGTCATGAATTTCGCTGCCTGCTGTATCACCGCGGGCTGCGAAGCATCAATTTGTCCCAGAAGTGACAGAAGAAGTCCACTTCTTACAACTTTCAGAACAGTGCTTTTTCCAATGCCGAAACAGCAAGCAACTGTGTCGCAACCAGAAAGTGCATGAGCAGCTAGGATTTCTGGTATGATATCTATGTGCTTCTCAACGGTCTTGCCGATATCGACTATTGCTCGATCTTTGATCGGAGATTCCATACTCACCATGAACTTAAGACCATCTTCCAGATAGTAATGTAGAAGCAGTACAAACACGGCTGTGTCATCTGATAAGACGGATGCTTGTGGGTTTCTCCTTTGTAGCCATGAGCATTTGTTGAACGATGATGATATCTGCCTCTTCATGTGTAATGTTCATATCCCCTCTGTTGATGATAAGTCCTCCATTGCTGATCTCAATCGGAGTTTTGTCTTGGGATGTGATGATCAGCTTGTGATTCTGTATGTGGTTTCGATGGAACGAAACGTCTCCTATGAGTTCAATGCAGATTATGTCAATGAGCTGCTTCTTGTTTTCAGTGACAGTCAGGATTACTTTCTGTGATGGCAGCTCCGTTGTAACCTTGAGCTGGTGAACTCTACTGGCTTCAGTGTTCCTCGCACTTTCTTCTTGACACCTTTTGTGCTGTACTCATAGTACCGATCAAACACAAAGTACACATCTCCTTTTTGCAGCTTCCTCTCAATATGTTGTCTGTACCATCCACAGGCCAGTGTATCACCCAGAGGAGAGCAGAACCATCGATGATTGTGATGTCTGTGTTTGGTGCATTTATGGATGAGACCTCAACTTTCAGTTGAGTCTTCAACACGGATTTTCCTGTTCAGCATCTCATCTCTCCTGCATTTGTGAAAATTTTGTTGGGATTGGTGCCAGCTCATGTGCGAGAGCCTCCTTGATGTCCACTTGACGGGAACCGGCCTGAAGACCTACTACTCTTGAGTAGATGAGGCTGGTGTCAAACATTTTGGTTTCACCAACTTTTACACTTTTCCTCGTCACTGCCATGGTCGTGATCTTTTTGTTGATAGTATCATGGAAATGCTCCGGCCAAGTCGTTTCGAATTCAGCCATCTGTTCTCTTCCAACTTTAAGGGAATCTTGCACGTTGACTGTAGCAGGACCTACCCTGCCACTGACAATATTCACTATGCCTTCAGGATGACTCACTGGATCCAGAGGATTGATGCTCAACTCGAGCTTGTGTCGGATGCCCTCTCTGTCCTTTCTGTCACTGGAGATCCTAGCTTGAGCTTCTTCTTTGTGAATGATCTGCACATTACCTCCATCACCATCGACCATTTCACTGAGGTTGGACCCCAATTTGCTGTAGAGGTGAAGACTTAAGGCCCATGTTTTGAGTGTTTCAGGCTTCAAAGTGATGCCAATGATGCCTCCTTTCCCATGGCCGTACCTCATGAAAGTAGTCTCTATGTACATGTCGCTCGAGATCCCATTCCAGATCCCAGGAATATGTCTCAGCACATGCTCTCCTTTCATGTCCTCTTCATCAACCAGTTTCAGTACTGTGGATGCTATACTACGGAAGATTAGGATACTTCCTATGCCAGGAGAACTTAGCACCAGAAGGTCCTCCCCACAACACTCAGAGACATGTTTTACCAGACACACACGTGAGAGTTTGCTGCCCCCATATCCACTGTAAGCATTGAACATTTCCACGGAGTTCCAAATGCGCTTCGGGTCTTCCTTGAGTGCTCGAATCAAACAGTTCAGAGCATCATCAACCTCTACAGAGTTTTATGTCGAGCCTGCAGCACATGTAAGTGCTCTCTGTCCTGTAAACTTGCATCTGCATGAGACATGGTATCGTGCGTCTGCTGCGTGTAAGTCACTGATGGCTCCCTGTATGCGCACTCTCACAGTGGTTGCCCAATCGTCATCCCTGTAATCACATGCTTCTAGCAGATACTGCTTCAGCGATTTCTCTCCTTTTCGTGCAATTTCACGACACAGGTATGCTGGCTTCCACCGAGCAGGATTCTTTGTACCTTTATCCAACGTAGATTCCTCCCCACAGAATAAACATTGTTCCTGAAAGCTAAAGCTTGAAGCACATGAAAGTCGTGTTTTCTTGGGGGGAATCACAGAAGGTCCTTCATTTTGTTTTGTTCTTTTGAGATGTCTCTGTATCTGAGTGTTGGATGTATATGTACATACACAGCTCTTATGGCATTTCACAGTAAAGTCACGATCCTCTTGCACAGAGTCCTCAAGTACTTGATGTTTACCGTCGAGATATATTTTCCTGCACTTGATGATGGTTTCAATTCTGCTCAGTCCAGACTCGATCAGTTTTTCTGGCTTGTCATCACACGTAAACCTCCATTTGAAGAAGCAATCACTGGCCATGACTTACGAAGTACCACCACACCGCACAAGTACCATTGCAAATACCTAGAAAGAAACAAAATATTTCATTATAAACTTAACTACACATGTATTTGTATGGCGGCTATCTTGATTGTTTTGTGTTTTATTCTAAAAATCATAGCGTCATTGGATTCCTTATGCCTGAAAACATATAAAACGACCTTTTATTCACGTTTCTAGCTCATCTAGTAACGAAGATACGAGGTGAATTATATATCCCCAGAATCGGTGGTGGTCATCTTGAATTTATGCTCCCAGTAAAAGTTGCTCAATTGTGACAAGATGTCGCCTGTCAGTTTCTGAATATATATGTACTAAGCATACTAAGCATCAGTTAACAAGATTATATACTTGAGACAATCGACTGCTGTATTGACTGACACACAGCTCACACACACACCTCCGTACCTTCCCAAGCTCCCTAGCGCACTGCTTTCACCCCGCCCGCGGCCGGCCGCCGCTCAGCGCGCAAACATGTCTGGGGAAATCCACGTCTGGGGAAATCCTCGCACACGAGCACACCAACACTCCTCACACGTAAGCAGCACATCGCGAATATGTAGCCTACACAATTATACTACAATACTTGAACCAGCTTTTACATGCCATGTAGCAATGGCTGTTGAGAAAGTCAATTTTCTGCAATGAAAAACACATTTATGGCGGCCATCTTGTTTTGTGTGTGTTTTATTGATATAATAATGGCTGTATGGTAGTCTTGATGCCTGAAATCATATAAAAGGACCTATCATTCGTGTTTCTATCTCACATAGTTACGAAGATATGAGGAAAATACATTTTCCCAGATTCGATGGCGACCATCTTGGATTTCGCCTCCTAGCACAAATTGCTCAAGTATGACACGATGTCATCCGGCAGTTTCTGAATATATATTAGTCCGGCCGCTAAGGACCAGATTTCAAGAGGATGGGGACATGCCGGATAAAAGCACCAAATTTTGTTCAGGCATTCTACAGGGTCCTAGCTATGATTTTGAGAGGGGAGACAAACGATCCAATTACTCAGAAGCCTCTATGAACCATTTTTGTGATAACGGCTAATTTTCACTTAGAAAAATCTTGATGAAATCAAGATTCGCCTTTAATGGCAAAAGAAATATTCCGTATATGCAATACATCCACTAGTTTGTTATTTTTTGTAATTTAGTTACAATTAAGAAAAACAAATTGCCCCTGTTCAGATCGCCAACACCAAAGACGAAGAGTAAGCAGGTCGGACAAGTGTCTATGCTGAAGGATGACGTGGCCCTCTTTTCCCGTCTCTACATAGTCACACAGCACCGTGATGGGGACCTGGACACCTTCTTCAAGCATGAGAATCACCCATACCCTCCTTCTTTGGCTGAAAGAGGGAAGCTGCGACAAGGGAAGAAGTCCGATCTCACCAACATTCTGGCCCAGAAGACGCAAGAAGAACCCTCTGGCTCATTTGATGTTAGAGTGCTCGATGGTGCTGCTGTGGTACACCTCCTCCCAGTGACTGGCATCACTACATTTGACGATTATGCAAGTGGAGTGTTTGTTCCCCACATCATGAGGCAACTGGAAACCTCTATGAGAGTAGATGTGGTATGGGACAGGTACCTGGACAAGAGTATCAAAGAATCAACCAGAGAGAAACGGGGGAAAGGTGTACGAAGGAAGGTGGCAGGCCAGACCAAGGTCCCAGGCAATTGGCCCGATTTCCTGCGTGACCCCACAAACAAGGTAGAACTCTTCCAGTTCCTATCAGAGAAGATTGTATCCACTACCTTCCCAGACGGAAAGCAGGTCTTTGCAACATCTGGAGCCTCTGTAGTCTGCAGGGGGCACTGACCACTCGATGCCGCCATGTGACCACGAAGAGGCAGACACAAGAATTGTGGTCCATCTACAAGATGCCCTAGAGAGTGGATGCACCCACATGCTTGGTACGCACCGTGGATACTGACGTTTCTTGTCATCCTCATCGGGAAGTATCACTTTCTAGCCAGCAAGTATCCATCGGCTGACATCTGGTCGCCTTCGGCAGTGGCAAGAACTTCCTTTTCCTACACATCAATGCCATCTGTAGTACTCTGGGCAAAGAGAAGTCCACAGCGCTACCAGTGTTCCACAGCTTCACAGGGTGTGATACGACTTCTTCTTTCTTTGGAAAGGGGAAAAAAGTCGGTTTGGGAAGCATGGGGTGCCTATACCGAAGTCACAGATGCCTTCAACTTCATCGTAGAACATCCACATGCACAAATCACCGTGGATTGCCAGGAGTTCCAGATGCGGGAACGTTTCACAGTCGTTATATATGACAAGACCAGCCCTCTGGTGTCGGTGAATGAAGCAAGAAAGGAACTGTTCTGCCAGAAAACAGAACGATGGAGAACATTCCCCCAACTCAACAGGCCCTGCTGCAGCACACCAAGCGTGCAGTGTACCAGGCTGGCATCTGGACAACCTGTCACCAGGCCCAACAACAGACACCAACTGCTGAAGGCTGCGGTTGGACACTGGATGCAGAAACAAAGTCCTGGGTTCCTGTCTGGAGCTCGCAGCCTGCGGCAGCAAAGGCTGTAAGTGAACTTGTGAAGTGTGCCTGCAAAAGTGCTGGGAGGTTGTGGCGGGAGATGTTCATGCAAGAAAGCCAGCTGGAAATGCACCGAACTGTGCAGCTGCAAATGTGAGAAGTAGACACATAATTACAATTATGAATCATACCTGCATTGTGATACTGGTGCTTAACAAAGACATGGCATTCCTGCAGCTGTACAGGAAGAACATGATTGTTGTATAATGAGCTTAATGAATACTTATTTTTCATAATGCACCGTCAGTAGATTAACCACTGTCATTTTTGAATTGCAAGGAGTATGTTTTAATTCGTGTTCTGCTAATAAACTACATGGCATTTCGCGATGTCCGCAGGGGAGTTTAAAGTCGAATAATATTGAATTTTTGTTTTTTTGACAGCCATATTGGAATATTTTGTTCTGGAGTTATTATAATAATAATAAGAAAAACTTGCATCCAATAAACATTATCCTTATGACTATTCTTTAAAAAAACCCTTTAAACCCCAATTTCCACATGCGGAAATGTCAAAATAATAAAGAAGCGTTCCTTATAGCCATCTGAGTGATGGGATCATTTGTCTCCCCCCTCAAAATCATAGCTAGGAGCCTGTAGAGTGCCTGAAAAAATTTTGGTGCTTTTATCCGGCATGTCCCCATCATTTCACTAAGCTGCCGGACTATATGCCCTTACCATCAATAATTAATCAACATAAAAAAAACTTTATACGCCAAAATGAGGTCAAGCACATATTTGGCGTTTATCTGCCAGACTATAGCTCTTTCTCGAATCTTGCTCTCGGAAGGAATTAGAGAGCAGCAAAGATTCCGCCTCATTACATATATATACTATATATATAATATATATATAAAATATATATTATATATATATATATATATATATATATATATATATATATATATATATATATATTATATATATATATGTATATATATATATATAATATATATATATTTTATATATATATATAAAATATTGTATATATATATATATATATATATATATATATATATATATATATATATATATATATATATATATATATATATATATATATATATATATATATACACACACATATATATGTATATATATATTTTGAGGCATTGTTTTCATTTGCCTTTGTTATCGCGGTGATACCTAAAGTGATACCTGAAGGTGCCAAGAAAGTGCTGGGGAGGATTTTACGCAGTGCAGCGACCTCTCTTAAGGAAGGAGAGGAAAGTGCAGCTAATATTGTACTGTAGTGTTTTCTTCAGTAACTCCGCTTAAGGTGCTTAGAGTAGAACCATAACTAGAGTTGTTTAGTTGTACAGTATTTATTTTACTTCACCTATGAGTACAGTATTTTTAGTTCTCAGGCTTGTTGGTTTTCCCTGATTAAAAATAAACCACCACATCCATCAATGATAGTCTTGCTTTTAAGTTGATTTTGAATAAGTTATCTGTGTATGCTTCCTACTGTGCCACTGAGAAGAACTGTGTGTGGTCACGGCTGGAGGTCCTGTGTTTAAAGAAGTTATGGTGCTAAGTCAACATGGCATAGCATAGCATTCATAATTGTGTTTAACCGTGGCAGTGTTATGTTAGTTGCAGGTGTGTGGTGTTTCCCTAAGTCTCCTGCAAGCTGGTCCAGTGAAGAGCAACATTTTAGGTGATTTGAACACATCAGTGAATAACTAAACCATATTATTGCAGATCATACGTTCAAATGGGTTGCTTTTCTGGTGTATAAGTGAACAAGTTTTTTATTCTACAGGAACTACCACGTGTAGGTCTCGCGGCCTCTTGTAGCTTCCTTATTTTCTTATGTTCTTATTGAACAAAGCAAAGTTTCCTTTGCCCCAGTCAGAAATTATAGAAAGATCAGAAGTTAGGCGCTCGGTGGCATCTCTCCATGAAACACTTGGTTCCTGTTGAGTTGGACGTCTAATAAATGTCGTTGAAAAATGCATTGTAGTATCATCAGCGTAGGAGTGGATAGGGCTTTGAGTTAGACTTAGAAGACCATTAATGAATAATAGAAAGAGAGTGGGTGATAGGAAAGAACCCTGTGGAACACCACTATTGATATATTTAGGAGAAGAACAATGCTCGTCTACCGTAGCTGCAATAGAACGGTTTGAAAGGAAACTTAAGATGAAGGTACAAAGAGAAGGATAGAAACTGAATGAGTGTAGTTTGGAAATTAAAGATTTATACCAGACTCTATCAAAAGCTTTTGATATGTCAAGGGCAACGGCAAAATTTTCACCGAAACCCCTAAAGGAGCTAGGATGACCAAGATTCAGTTAGGAAAACTAGAAGGTCGCCAGTAGATCGCCATTTACCGTACTGACGATCAGATATAATATTGTGAGCAGATAGATGCTTAAGAATATTCTTATTAAGTATAGATTCAAAAGCTTAAAGTAATCGTCCAGACCCAAATTTTTTTTGCCGAATTATGTTGAATGTACATTCAAAACACCTAATCCACCAAAAATAATTGATTTCCAGGCCTTATTTCCGTAAAAACACGACTTTTGTAAAAAGCACGCGAAAAAAAAAATCTTCCCTCCATCAGGGCTACCACTGTTATTGATGACGTCAGAACAGGGACGCCCGCAGACACTCTGTCTGACACCTGTCTGCAAATGTTATGATGAGCGATTGTACTTCGGTGTCAGACAGTGAATCTGTCGCTGTGACATCTAGAGAACGATGCTCAATCTGACACCGAAAGAAATGACGCTGGTCGCGTATACTATGAGGAAAACGAACCTCAGATTGTCATGGAATCCTATGTTTGAGCCCGAGTACGAGGTGGATGAACAGGTGTTAGCAGAGCCTGAGGTTCAGCAGGAGGACCTGGCACTTCTCCAAAACATGGATTGGTAAATAAGGTTAAACCATGTGTGTGGGAATCACAATGAAGGTACTTTCGAGAAAATCCTATGGTTAGTTTTGGAGCTACAAACAAACGTCATTACTCGGAAACCACATACTAGCATTAACTACAGCATAGAGTTGGAAAATATGCGGGCGGGAAGGCAGAAAGTGTGACAGCCACACACCAACACAGGGTCTCTCACCGCAGGGCACGCCCACTCCACAACTGGTTTACTTGGTCTTGTTAAGAGGCAAAGCCTCACAGTCGTGGTGGTCCACCGCTGCTGCCGGTCCTGGCGTCCCTGTCTAACAGGGCCACCTGGTCTGGTATAGTGTTGGACTGAGTTAGTCTTACGGGGGGGCGCCATTTCTCAACACAACTGCTCGCCCCAACACAATATAGGCGTGTATCACCCTACACACGCCACTCCTTTCCGTGTGCAAACTTTTCTCGAAAGGCACAGCTGTCTTGCTGCACCCATAAAGGATGCATGCATGTGGCATATAGCAAAAAAAATCTATCAGAAACACCCAAATATCTTCAAGTACTATATTTATCTCTGTGTTTACGTGCCTCTGATCAGCGCGGGAAGATGAGCCTCCCTGATGGTACGTCACCGAGCCTGAGCCTGAGCGTCTGCAAACCTTGAGAGCGTTTTGAAAACTCGGGGAATTTGCAGATTTTGATTGCGGATTATTTAAAAACGGCTGACTGGATACAAAAAGTGACGACGTGTTGTTGATATACTCGTTAATGGCTATGATTTGATTGCATTAAATCAGGAATGATGAAATGGTCTGGACGATTACTTTAACCCTTTCACGTACGAAAAGTTTAATAAGTTTTTCCGTCCACTGCGACATCAGTCTGGGGCTCTCTAAGGGGCCGCGCGTAATGACTTGACTCTGCGGCGAAGGTTTTGGTTATGTTATCAATTTTAACCACGATTTTTTTTTTTCCTGGCATTATTATATATCGTTGGTTTCGCAAGATATTATTCTGCCTTATGAAAGACAAATATAACAAGAAATGCAAGTAAATAGCGGAGTTTAACGACTTAGAAAAAACATTGAGTAAAGAGAAATAAGAAATACTTACGTTCACCACTTCGTAGCTCGATACTTCCCGAGTCAACTTTTTGTGGTTTATATGCCAATAAAAGAGGATTTTTATGAGGATTCCAACGCTACCATTAGAATTTTCATATGGCCAGTAGTTCTTGAGAAAATGGAGGAAAACTGAAACACATGTTGGAAGACGGATTAGGCTACAATATTGGCTTACCCGGCTCGGGACACGTTTTAAAGGGACGGGCTGTCCGCACTAACAGCTTGCCTGCTGGGAGTGAGCTGAGACACAAGCCCTTATCACTTCAAATCCATCCTCACGAGCGAGTTGACAATTAGTTTATTTTATAGACCTAGCTTGGATCTTTGACGCAGTAGATTTTGACGCGATTCTTATAAATACCTAATTTTGGTGAATTTTTAAATGTTTTTTGACGCAGTTCGCGTCAAAAGCTCAGATGTAGACGGGCCCGTTTTGATGCGATCGCGTCACCGTGCGTGAAAGGGTTAATAAAGGCAGGAAGTCAAAGGTATAGGACGGTAGTTTGAAGGAGTAGAACGGTCACTCTTCTTAGGAACAGGTTGGATGTGAGCAAACTTCCAGGAAGAAGGAAAGTGGAAGTAGATAGACAAAGACGGAAAAGTTTGACCAGGCAGGGTGCAAGCACAGAATCACAGTTTTTGAGAACAATAGGAGGGACTCCGTCAGGACCGTAAGCCTTCCGAGGATCTAGGCCAGAAAAGGCAAGGAAAACATCATTACGAAGGATTTTAATAACATGCATAATAGAGTCAGAGTGTGGGGGAGAAGGAGGAACAAACACTTCATCAACCAGAGTGGAATTTTCAGCAAAGGTTGGAGCGAAGATTTCAGCTTTAGAAATAGTTGAGACAGCTGTGGAGCCATCTGGGTGAAGCATAGGAGGGAAAGATGCAGAAGACATATTGTTAGAGATGGTAATAGTTAGATGCCAGAAGTCACGAGAGGAATTCGATTCAGAAAGATTTTGACATTTTCAATGAATGAAGGAGATTTTGATAAGTTGAATATATCTATAATAATATAAGCGAAAGTGTGTCTGTGTGTCTGTGTGTCTGTGTGTATGTCCGCGATAGGTGCCGCCCCCCGTGGCACAATCTCATCATATGGCACAGTTTTGGAACCAGCTCGACCAGGGGTACATTATAAGCCCACATATGAGATGATCCGATCACTTTTTTTCTCTTTTTTTTTAGCAGCCTATTAGCGAGAATTGTGACACAAAAATGAGGGTTGCGAGAATTGAGGAAACCTTGATGTAGGGTGATGGGTAATGGGTGAGTGAATGGGTGGGGTGATGGATAATGGGTGTGGGGTTATGGGTGAGTGAATGGGTGGGGGGTGATGGGTTGGGGGTGATGGGTGAGGGAATAGGTGGGGGGTGATGGGTAATGGGTGAGTGAATGGGTGTGTGGTGATGGGTAATGGGTGAGTGAATGGGTGGGGGGTGATGGGTAATGGGTGAGTGAATGGGGGGGGGTGATGGGTAAGGCGTTAATACATACATTTCTACATCCATGATTTCAGGAAAGTTAGAAGGGGCTATCTGGAGAGTCTGTGTTTGGTGGGGCCCCGAAGGCCCACCAAA
>JACEEZ010026326.1:20678-45678 GCA_016584305.1 Chionoecetes opilio
TTTAAGCGATTTGTAAGGTACGTCCTGATTGGCTGATACCTCGGGCTGGGTGGCGATGGTGGTGGTACTTGCCTCGCCGCAACCCAAAACCCTTGCGTTGCCTCAGAAAAATATTCATATTTCTTGGCTTTACTCATCTCTTACACAAAATAGGCCTATTTTGTTTGCATCAGTAATCAGGCAGTGATTGTTCAACAACAACACGCCATTCATACTCAATAGGGTAAAAAATAAAGTCATGACTGACTATCACAAGAGTAGGCGGACTTTTAGGTTTTCAGTGCATTGAAATGTTGTACTCCTACCCGATATAACCAAGCTACCAGATAATAGTTATGAAAGCTGAGTTTACCATCGTGTTCATAATACATTGCTGCATATCATGAGCATAAAAAAAATACAGTAAGACGACACTAATATTAAGATAATTAAAGGAAAGTAAAAGAGTGTATAAACATTATTTCTTGCTTATTTTGCTTCAACTCGCTCTAACTCCATAAGTTTTGGTCACATTCAATTTTCAAGAACTGTTTCAAAATCCTTATACTTTTCCGCTTCCTGTGGTATGTAGCACGTACCAATAAGGAAAAGAGTAGGTGGTCAAAATGGCTAAGAAAGTTAAAACTACTACTGCAAACTGGCACAGTGACGGGTGAGCATTGCTCCCTATATAGGAGAGACTGTTTTCGGGAGAGCTATCAGAGGCTCCACCCGTCACGGCACCAGTTTGAAACAGTTTAACATTCTTAGCCATTTTGACCACCTACTCTTTTCCTTATTGGTACGTGCTACATACCACAGGAAGCGGAAAAGTATAAGGATTTTGAAACAGTTCTTGAAAATTGAATGTGACCAAAACATATGGAGTTAGAGCGAGTTGAAGCAAAATAAGCAAGAAATAATGTTTATACACTCTTTTACTTTCCTTTAATTATCTTAATATTAGTGAAGTCTTACTGTAATTTTTGTATGCTCATGATATGCAGCAATGTATTATGAACACGATGGTAGGCTCAGCTTTCATAACTATTATCTGGTAGCTTGGTTATATCGGGTAGGAGTACAACATTTCAATGCACTGAAAACCTAAAAGTCCGCCTACTCTTGTGATAGTCAGTCATGACTTTATTTTTTACCCTATTGAGTTATGAATGGCGTGTTGTTGTTGAACAATCACTGCCTGATTTACTGATGCAAACAAAATAGGCCTATTTTGTGTAAGAGATGAGTAAAGCCAAGAAATATGAATATTTTTCTGAGGCAACGCAAGGGTTTTGGGTTGCGGCGAGGCAAGTACCACCACCATCGCCACCCAGCCCGAGTCTATCAGCCAATCAGCGACGTCCTTACAAACTCGGCTAGGCAGCGAGCAGCTCCCAGCCCAGGAATCCAGCTTAAGTGAATAGACTATAGTGCCATTGAAGTAACATTTCTGACTAGTGCCATTGAAGTAACATTTCTGACTCGTGCCCATTGAAGTAACATTTCTGACTCGTGCCATTGAAGTAACATTTCTGACTCGTGCCATTGAAGTAACATTTCTGACTAGTGCCATTGAAGTAACATTTCTGACTCGTGCCATTGAAGTAACATTTCTGACTCGTGCCATTGAAGTAACATTTCTGACTAGTGCCATTGAAGTAACATTTCTGACTCGTGCCATTGAAGTAACATTTCTGACTAGTGCCATTGAAGTAACATTTCTGACTCGTGCCCATTGAAGTAACATTTCTGACTCGTGCCATTGAAGTAACATTTCTGACTCGTGCCCATTGAAGTAACATTTCTGACTCGTGCCATTGAAGTAACATTTCTGACTCGTGCCCATTGAAGTAACATTTCTGACTCGTGCCCATTGAAGTAACATTTCTGACTAGTGCCATTGAAGTAACATTTTCTAGGATTCTAGTGCCATTGAAGTAACATTTCTGACTAGTGCCATTGAAGTAACATTTCTGACTCGTGCCATTGAAGTAACATTTCTGACTAGTGCCATTGAAGTAACATTTCTGACTCGTGCCCATTGAAGTAACATTTCTGACTCGTGCCATTGAAGTAACATTTCTGACTCGTGCCATTGAAGTAACATTTCTGACTAGTGCCATTGAAGTAACATTATGTCAGCAAATTGTTTTCTTAAATTGCTTTACTCATCATGATATATACATTACAGTAAAGGTTTTTATTTGTTTTACTGGATTGTACAATAGACATAGTAGTAGCAGGTATAAAATGATGCACAGAGAAGAAGCTGAACTTGCATCTTCACACTCAGATCTTTCCTTTGCTATATATAGTCGCTTTGTCGAGCCATAAAATCACGAAAAGTAACTTGATATACCAAATTAGGTAGTCGACAAGGATACTAAATAGTTCATACCTATAAAATATTGCTTATAGTCACTAAAAATCGTCTAATGGTACCCAAATTACAGTGTAAATAACGTTCTGGGCCTCAAGGGGTTAATGTTTTCCTCCTTGTGTGTGTGTGCGTGGTGAAGGTCGGCACTCAGCTCTACAGTAAGGACGAGCAGCGGAACCTTGCCGGCCTTGTTGACACCATGATCGGCTACAACCTCACCTACACCCAGGAGAAGGATGTCCACGGACTGTACAATTTCAAGCTGGACCTGTGAGTATGCCCGTTTCCCTTGTAATGGATCTTTCACTGCCTATGTCTGTGTGTGACGGAGGCCACCCCCAACACCTTGCCTCGTCCACACTAGCCACCAACAGGTCTCCTACACATTAGTACCAATATGTCTGCGTCACTGCGTTCCTAACAAATTCTCAGCTACGTTGTTATGTGAACCTGTCTGTCATGTTCTCTTGCTTCCAGCTTCCTCCCCTAAACTTCATTACATTAATGTTATTGATCCACCCTAAAGCACCGTGCCTTTTGCATGTCAGTGTTTGACATGCTTAAGCCAGGTATTCCAATCTTTGCATCTTCATACAGCCAAGTCAATGCAGTCCACCTCCTCACTCCTCCAAAGTGTTGGGTCCCCTCTTTGACAGCACCTCACCACCCTGCTCTTTTACCCATGTGCCAATCTCCTGACATCTTTACTGTCTTAGGTTCACTACAAAAACCAAACTTATCACCATTTACATATAGGTACTTTTTATTGGGAAAACAATAGGGTTAAAATTCCAGAGAAGAAGACGGGAAAGCTGGAACTAACAGCACTGCTTCTTTGTGACATTTGGTCTCCAAAAAAAGGTAGATTAAAGTTTGTGACCAACAAATGTCCCAATGAACTCCTTCCCCTTCTGACACTAAAGAGGGGGGAAATTTTGGGGGTTTGCCTGCTGCGTTTTGAATTCAGTAACCCTTGAAGCACATTTTCCATTTATATCTTCCTATGAGAAAGGCTGGATTATTCAAAGAAAAAATCTAATGACTGTAGTACTTTTAATGTGGATTATTTGATTTACAAAAAAATCGCAGAGATTGTGCATTTTGATGAAAAAAGCCAGTGAAGAGATGTCATATATTGCCGCCAGCTAATCTCACGAGAATTGGAACTTGAGAAGGTGCGCGAGCGGAGGCTACTTCAGCGGCCAGGTGAGCAAGGTGGGGGTGGGTTTCAGCGGCCGTTGAGCACTTGGGGTGGTATTTCAGCGCCAGGTGAGCATGTGTGGGTGGATACTTCAGCGGCGGGTGAGGCACTGTGTGGGTTGGGTACTTCAGGGGCCCAGGGAGCAAGGTGTGGGTGGTTACTTCACCCCGGCAGGGTGACACTGTGTGGTGGGTATTCAGCGGCCGGGTTGAGCACTGTGTGAGTGGGTACTTCAGCGGCCAGGTGAGCACTGTGTGGGTGGGTATTCAGCGGCCAGGTGAGGAATGTGTGGGTGGGTACTCAGGGGCCAGGTGAGAATTTTGTGGGTGGGTACTTCAGCGGCCAGGTGAGCAAGGTGTGGGTGGGTACTCAGCGGCCAGGTGAGAAAGGTGTGGGTGGGTACTTCACCCGGCCAGGTGAGCACTGTGTGGGTGGGTACTTCGCGGCCAGGTGAGCAAGGTGTGGGTTTGGGTACTTCAGCGGCCAGGTGAGCAAGGTGTGGGTGGGTACTTCAGCGGCCAGGTGAGCCGTTGTGGGTGGGTACTTCAGCGGCCAGGTGACACTGTGTGGGTGGGTACTTCACGGCCAGGTGAGCAAGGTGTGGGTGGGTACTTCAGCGGCCAGGTGAGCAAGGTGTGGGTGGGTACTTCAGCGGCCGGGTGCGCACTGTGTGGGTGGGTACTTCAGCGGCCAGGTGAGAAAGGGTGTGGGTGGGTCTTCAGCGGCCAGGTGAGCAAGGTGTGGGTGGGTTACTTCAGCGGCCAGGTGAGCACGTGTGGGGGTACTTCGCGGCCAGGTGGGGCACTGTGTGGGTGGGTACTTCAGCGGCCAGGTGAGCAAGGTGGGGGTGGGTACTTCAGCGGCCAGGTGAGCATGTGTGGGTGGGTACTTCAGCGGCAGGTGGGCACGGGTTGTGGTGGGTACTTCAGCGGCCAGGTGAGCACTGTGTGGGTGGGTACTTCAGCGGCCATTGAGAAATGTGTGGGTGGGTACTTCAGCGGCCAGGTGAGGCAAGGTGTGGGTGGGTACTTCAGCGGCCAGGTGAGCAAGGTGTGGGTGGGTACTTCAGCGGCCAGGTGAGCAAGGTGTGGGTGGGTACTTCAGCGGCCAGGTGAGCAAGGTGGGGGTGGGTACTTCAGCGGCCAGGTGAGCAGGTGGGTGGGTACTTCAGCGGCCAGGTGGGGCACTGTGTGGGTGGGTACTTCAGCGGCCAGGTGAGCAAGGTTGGGTGGGTATTCAGCGGCCGGGTGCGCACTGTGTGGGTGGGTTCCCTTCAGCGGCCAGGTGAGAAAGGTGTGGGTGGGTACTTCAGCGGCCAGGTGAGCAAGGTGTGGGGGGGTACTTCAGCGGCCAGGTGAGCACTGTGTGGGTGGGTACTTCAGCGGCCAGGTGAGCATGTGTGGGGGGTACTTCAGCGGCCAGGTGAGCAAGGTGGGGTGGGTACTTCAGCGGCCAGGTGAGAAATGTGTGGGTGGGTACTTCAGCGGCCAGGTGAGCACTGTGTGGGTGGGTACTTCAGCGGCCAGGTGAGCAACTGTGTGGGTGGGTACTTCAGCGGCCAGGTGAGCAATGTGTGGGGTGGGTACTTCAGCGCCAGGTGAGCAAGTGTGGGTGGGTATTTCAGCGGCCAGGTGAGCAAGGTGTGGGGGGTACTTCAGCGGCCAGGTGAGCAAGGTGTGGGTGGGTACTTCAGCGGCCAGGTGAGCAAGGTGGGGGTGGGTACTTCAGCGGCCAGGTGAGCAAGGTGTGGGTGGGTACTTCACGGCCAGGTGAGCACTGTGTGGGTGGGTACTTCAGCGGCCAGGTGAGCAAGGTGTGGGTGGGTATTTCGCGGCCAGGTGAGCAAGGTGGGGGTGGGTACTTCAGCGGCCAGGTGAGCAAGATGTGGGTGGTACTTCAGCGGCCA
Organism: Chionoecetes opilio; assembly: GCA_016584305.1. Taxonomy (NCBI): domain Eukaryota; kingdom Metazoa; phylum Arthropoda; class Malacostraca; order Decapoda; family Majidae; genus Chionoecetes; species Chionoecetes opilio. The sequence continues at coordinate 26,148 of JACEEZ010026326.1, forward strand.
GGTGAGCAAGGTGTGGGTGGGTACTTCACGGCCAGGTGAGCAAGGTGTGGGGGGGTACTTCAGGGGCCCAGGTGAGCAAGGTGGGGGTGGGTACTTCAGCGGCCAGGTGAGCACGGTGTGGTGGGTACTTCAGCGGCCAGGTGAGCACGGGTGGGGGTGGGTACTTCAGGGGCCCCAGGTGAGCACTGTGTGGGTTTGGGTACTTCAGCGGCCAGGGGGGTGAGAAACTGTGTGGGTGGGTACTTCACGGCCAGGTGAGCAAGGTGTGGGTGGGTACTTCAGCGGCCAGGTGAGAAAGGTGTGGGTGGGTATTTTAGGGGCCCAGGTGAGCAAGGTGTGGGTGGGTACTTCAGCGGCCAGGTGAGCAAGGTGTGGGTGGGGTACTTCAGCGGCCATTTGAGCACTTGTGGGTGGGTACTTCAGCGGCCAGGTGAGCACTGTGTGGGTGGGTACTTCAGCGGCCAGGTGAGCACTGTGTGGTGGGTATTCACGGCCAGGTGAGCACGTTGGGGTGGGTACTTCAGCGGGCCAGGTGAGAAACTGTGTGGGTGGGTACTTCAGCGGCCAGGTGAGCACTGTGGGGGTGGGTACTTCAGCGGCCAGGTGACCCAAGGTGTGGGTGGGTACTTCCAGCGGCCAGGTGAGCACTGTGTGGGTGGGTACTTCAGCGGCCAGGTGAGCAAGGTGGGGTGGGTACTGGCCTTACCTAGAGACACTTACACCTGACATAAGAACAAAAGAAAATAAGGAAGCTACAAGAGGGTGTGAGACCTACACGGGGTAGTTCCTGTTATTAACACTACCTACATCCACCTTTCATCCCCCTCCATAACACTGTCTAGCCTCCTTTTAAAGCTCCTATGACTCCCCACTAAACTACCCCATGACTGAGTCCATTCCAATCATTTACTAGGTAGAACAAGTAAGTTTAGGTAATAAGACAATAGGTAATTAGATAAAGATATAATAGATAGCCTAATGATATTGACCTTCCTAACACTAAGTAATAAGTTAGGGGAAATTAGATCATAAGGAACTTGGAAGGTCTAGGAGTATTTTTCCCGTTTTTTTACTTACTTACTCACTACACTTACTTACCTTACCGGAAGATGCAGGTGAAGGCTGTGGCATCTGTAGGGAGTGGTGGGCTGCAGTTATAGTCTTGCTTGTCGTATTAGACTTGTACAGTGGATCCATGATTATCGCGACGGTTAAGTTATGACCCCCTGCATATACATATAAAACCTGTATTCGGACCCTCATTATTCGGACTTTGACATTATTCGGACCTCCTCCTCCTCCTCCTTTTTTTTTTTTTTTTTTTTTTTAGGGGTCGAAATTTCGTAGCTATATAATTTATATACACCTAGAATTTTTTTTTTTTTTTTTTTTTTTTTTTTTTTTTTTTTAAATTTTTTTAGGGGTTTGACCCTTTCTAGCTTTTAATTATATACACCCAGAATTTTTTTTTTTTTTTTTTTTTTTTTTTTTTTTATTATTTTTTTTTAATAACATATCCCCCCATTATTCGCTCCTTGCATTACTCCGGAAACTCTGGCCCAATTTTGTCCGAATATGAGAGGTTTTACTGTCCCACAAATCCGATAATGCAATGTCCCCCAAACCTATATACAAAATCTTCCTACCCCCTTACTTACTTTCCTTATTTCTTAATTTCCCTTAATTACTACTTACTTTCCCTTATTACTTTCCCTACACTTTCCCTTTTACTTACTTACCCTTACTTCTATTACTTTCCCTTACTTACTTTCCCTTACTTACTTACCCTTACTAATACCTTCCTTTCTTACTTACTTAATTACCCTTACTTATTACTTTCCTTATTACTTACTTATTACTTAACTTACTTTCCTTACTTACCCTTACTTTCCCTTACTTACCCTTACTTACTTACTTAATTTTTCCTTTTTTCCTTACTACCCTTATACTTACCTACCCTTACTTACTTACTTTCTTCCCTTACTTACTTACTTACTTCCCTTTACTTACTTACTTACTTTCCCTTACTTACCCTTACTCCCTTTACTTATTATTACTTTCCTACTTACTTATTTCTTTCCTTACTTAAATTACTTTACTTACTTTCCCTAAAATTACTTACTTACTTTCTCTTACTTAGCCCACAAATTAATAAGGAGTCCCTTATACGGCATTCGATATCAATAATCCCATGATACGATTTTGTAAATTAGGGTCTATTTTCAAATACGAGATCGAAATCCAATGCACGACATTCAATTGGGGTGAGTAAAATTATCAAGTTCCCCAAAATACTCGCCTAAACCCAAAATAAGCATATGGCGCGGGTGACATTTAGTGAATTAGCCAGGTGTGAGGCTCCAATTGGGAGGGAGTCAAATACCCCCAGCAAGGCATGATCTGAAGGGTAATTAACATTGGCGGCTGATCCTTAGGGTAATAGCCAGGTGTGCGGCCCAACTGGGACCACTACATACCTCTTTTGATCACGGGGTCCCCTACATACACGTCTTTTTGCTGTTATGCATGTTTTATGTTTATTAATGTGAGTTAGTATTTGTGTGCTATTTTCTCTTTCAGAAGCTTTTTACAGAATAGGTAGAAAACATGTGGGAAAAAGACCTGTTGGGTTGTTTCTAATTTTTTATTAAAATTTTTTTTTTTTTTTTTTTTTATTTTTGTTTGGCCTGGAAACCAAAACCATTTAAAACCATTAGATGCGCTAAAGTTTTTTAGAATCCAGTAAAACCCAAACCCATTTTTTAACCCCCCTGAAAAAATCCCAAAAAATAATCCAACAATAAGGGGTATAGATAAACAAGGGGGTTTTTTCCCCCCGTTTTTTTAAAAGGGGTTGTGGTAATTTAAAAAGGTAAGCTTTATTCTATTAACCCCTTCACCCTTCACGCCCAATTTTCCTTGCTAATAAAATCTTTGTTACCTAAAATTACGAAAAAAATTACAAAATAAAAAAAATTATTATGGCAAGGATACAAAACCCGGTCAAAACTATAAAAATTTTTATTAACTAAAAATTTGCTAATGGACATTACAATGAAATTACGTTCTGGGCCTCAAGGGTTTAACCTGTCACCAATAAAATTTTAAAAGGGGATATTTGTTAATTCTGAATGAGCATTAGGGAATATTTTCCCCTTTTTTATGGCCCCGGGAAAAAAGGGAAAAGGCGCCACTTTTCTGAGTGGCTTTTTTTTCAAAAAATCGGGCCAAAAACCGAAATTTTATAAATAAAAAAAAGCCCCAAAAGGTTTTCAAAAGCAAAAAATTGGTTTAATTTTTAAGCCGCCTTTTTTTTAAAAGGGCCCTTGCCTTTTCTTTGGTGATTATATTTTCCTTTTCATAAAAATTTTATACAGCCGGTTAAAAACCCTTCACGCCCAGACTTTCCTTGTAAATAAAATTCTGTTTTTACCTTAAATTACGAAAATACTATATACAATTTATGGACAAGGTATAACTTTAACTATAAAAATTCTTATATCTTTTTAAAATTCTAATGGACCCAAAATTAAAAGGGGAAATTACTTTCTGGGCTCAAGGGGTTTAAAAAGGGTGGATTTATGTTCGTATGGACTGAGAAATTTTCTAACTTAAATTAAAGTAATTTTTTACATTCTTGTAAAAAAGGCCCATTTTCCGGGATTATTTGACCAAATTCCTCACCCCGCCGGGACCAAGTCCCCGTCAAAACCCCAAACCCCCCAAAACCCCAAAAACAAAGCTTCCCCTTGGGTGGGATTACCCCCTGGAAACTTTATTAAAATTTTCAGCCAGTTTTTCCTTTTTTAAAAAATTCTTTGTGACCCAAAAAACAAAGTCTGTTTCAATTGTTTATCGGGGTATTAGCGGGTTTTTTTAAAAAATTTTTTAATTCCCTTAAAAATTTTAAATTTCCCCAAATTCTATCTTCCCCCGGGGGAAAAGGGGACCATCTTCCAAAAGGGGTGGGATAAAACTAATATTAAAAATTTTTAAAATTGGAGGTTTTTGGTTTTTGTAAATTCCACATTTGGCTTTTTTAAAGGGAAAAGGGGTTTTTTCAAGGAAAAAAAAAAAAATCTTCCAGAAAGTTTTTAATAAAATTTTAATTTCCCCCCAGATGTACGTCCAAAAGGTTATGAGTAAAAAACATTGTTCTAATGACCCCCTTATCGAAATTTTATCCTCCCTTATAATTTTTTAAGTTAATTACTTTTAGGGGAGCAAAATATCCCTAAAGGGGGGGGAAATAAAAACTCATCCCCCCTTTTATAATGGGGGGTTTCTTATAATTTTCCAAAAGGATTTTTAATAAAAAATTTTCTTTAAAAAGGGGCGAGGTTTTGGGGTTTGTGAGGGGGCCCGGGGGAAATTCAGGTAAATTTTCTATAAATTTTAAAGAAATTACCCTTAAATTTTTCTTTGCATTTAATTTCTTTTGCAGCCAAAAATTAAAACAAAAGGCCTTGGTTTTCTTTTAATAGTTCCCAAGTTTTAAAAGTTTTTTCTTAATTTTTTAATTTTTAAAAAAACTTTTTTTAATTTTCCCCCAAATTCTTTGGAATTAAACCGAAAGGGCCTCAGGGTTTAAATCAATTTTAATTTAAATGGTTTTTTGTAAAAAAATTGTCTGTTTTGTTTTATAAAAATTTTAATAGGGAAGGTAAAAACAGGTATTTAAAAATTTGCAAAGGTCAAAAAAAATTTTCTATGGGGCAAATTAAAAGGAAATTTTTTTGGGGGCCCAAAAAAACTAAAAAGAAAGGGGGGTAAGTTTTTTAAAAAATTTTTTGTTTGTTTTCAAAAAGTAAATTTTTTCGAAACGGTGAGGTTCGCGGTTTTTAGATAGGGGCCTTTTTAAAAACATGGGGAAAAAAAACTGGGAAATTTCAAAGTTTTTTTTTTTGCGTAACCGTTTTTAAAAATATTGTGTGACGCCCCCCAAAAGTTTGACATTTTTGAAAGAAAAATTTAATTTTCTCAGTTTTTTTTGTCGGATCGACTTTTTTGAAAAGCGTTTCTTATGGAAGGGGACAATTGGGGAAAAATATTGGAAAATTAAATTTTTCTAGATTGCAAGGGGCAAAAAAAACTCTAAAAGGAATTTCCCCCCGAGGGGAAAAAGGGGAAAATCCCCAAAAAAGGAATTTAAAAAGCCAGGTTTCATCTTTGCCGTCGGGAATGATTGTTGGCAGAAATGAAGCTCTAGGATTGAAGGGTTGAAAAAAGCTATAGGTAGAAAAAAGGGTTACTTGTAAACGTTTGTCTTGTATTTTTAACCCCTTCACCCAGATTTTTCCTTTTGCTATAAATTTTGTTACCATAAATTAAAAAAAGTCATAAAATAATGCCCATATTCCAAAAATCTTTAATGGTACTAAAATTACAATGGAATTACGTTCTGGACCCAAGGGTTAGAATAAAAGTTTTGATGCAAAAAGTTAAAAGTGACCCCTCTTTATTTTTATCTAATGATCGCAAGGATTTATAGTTGGATGTTACCTCCTGTTACTTTTTGAAGCTAATAAAATAATATAATTTTTTTCGGGGAGCCAAGCAAGACGGCGCAGGCAGACTTTGGTTCCAGTTCCACGAGGGTACTGCAAGCTGTGGGAAGACCATCAGGGTGAAGGACTTGGCATTGCTGTGAAGGTATAACTCTAAGCATCCCCCGCTTTTGTCCAAACTCAAAATTTTAATTTTTGCTTTTTTTTTTTAAAATTTTTATTTTATTTGTTTGATGTGAATAACCCGGCACCCTCAGGTCCCAAATTTTCCCATGTTAAACCGTTATGAGACGTCAGGAACCAGAAGGTGATGTGCCAAAAAGTGATCTTCCAGTCTGAAATTTGTTAGAGAATGTACTAGGAGCCTGGGGGACAGGTGAAAAACTAACATTAAAGTCTGCACAGTATTTTTATATTATGTACATGTCTCTAGCATCACGTACAGACATTTATTATATTAAAGTCTGTAGTGATGCAAACATTCCTGATAAAAGGCGCCGGGTGTTTTGACTGTAAAAAATTTCTTTTGGCGCCTGTGGACTAAAGGATTTTTGGGGGGTGTTTTTTCAAAAAAAAAGAATCTAGAAATTTTCTATATTTGTATAAAAAAAAATAGCTACATGTTAAGTCTCCAAAGAAGTTAAATTTTGGTACCATGAGATCTATGAAAGGATAATATATGTCCTGGTAAGCCTTTAATACATTATCTCACAATCTTTATCTTACTGCTGAGAAAATGATGGCAAAAGTTTAACATGACATTTTGTCATACAAAAATAAGCCATGATATATATAGTGTTTTTTCCGAAAAAAAAAAAAAATAAAAAAAATTAAAAGCAAAATTCAAAGTGGGGTCTCCGAACTCTTAACGCAAAAATCGTAACCAGCAGGCAGCCAGTGCATGAGGGAGGGAAAGGCGGCCCCTCCCCCCCAAGGAATGGGGGGCGCCGATTTTGGGTGGGTAGGATGAGTGGGGTTTGGTGCCCTTGGGCGCACGTTGTCGCCCATCACCAGTCTGTCTCCAGTTCACCCGGAATGCCACGCCACCGATCTTAGCGGTCTCCATTTTCACCGGGAATGCCACCTCCCCAAATGCTTGAACTTGGAACTTGGTCTGTTGTCACCTCATATCTGTAAGGAAAAAAAGGACTTACGTTTTATATTTTTAGAATCTTTTAAAATTTTTAAGGGGCCCAGTATAGAAGAAAAAAAATTGTAATGTAAAATGATTAACTTGGCTTAAAAAATAAAAAAATTGATTTGGTGAAATTCTGCCCAAAAATTAAAAAAATTTTTTTCAAAATTTTCTCTGCTCTTCCCTGATCCTACTTTGGGGATCTTTTTATCTTCTGCCCCTTTTAATACTTTTTTTTCAAAAAACTTTCCCAACACCCTTTAAACCCCCAGATTTTTCCCTTTGGGCAAAAAAAATTGTATGTTGTCGACCCATAAAATCACGAACTGCTTACGGCTGATTTTATGCCCAGAAAAGGGGAATACTACGGTTCTTCAAATTTTCAGTTGTATTTTAATAGTTCACCATATTTCCCCCTAACAGACTAAGCACGAGACTTAAGATAGAAGGGAAATTTTTTTGCCTCGTTAAAAAAACCCAGACTAAGTGTAAACAAGGTTTCAGGTTTTCCTCAGTTTGTGCTCCCCTGTACAGCCCCAGTTTGCCGCGCACTGCACTCCGGGGTGCTGCCTGGGGGCCCGCCTGTGGTGGCCGGGCAGTGCAGGACTCGGGGCAGGGGCTGATGTTCAGAGCCGTCTGTGTTCCCCCCCACAAGGGAGAACCTCTGGCCTGTTGTTGTCTTGCTCATAAACACTCACCCCATAAATTTTTTCCTTTTTTCCTGCAAAAAAGGAAAAGATTCCCATGAGGGAGAGTTGATTGTATAACACTATTTGATTTTAATTTATTGTGAGGAAATGTACTGAGGTAAAAATGATCTCTTATAACAGCCCACTAGGTAAGAAGGGGGTGATGTATCTCACCGCTAAAAGCAGAGGTTAGGGGGCCGAGGGATACTCTTCCAAATTTCTCTATCCTCCCCCACCTTCAATGCCCAATGCCTGCAAAATCCTCTTCAACGCACTGCCTCCCTCCATTCTTACTAAGTACCCCCACTATACTACTATACCCTACTACTACACACAACTTTTTAAATCCCCAATGCTGCCAGTCCTCTTAACACCTGCCTCCGTTTTGTCACGTCTGGCACGCGGCGACATTCGCCTGTCCAGATTAAATAAAATAAATGAAAAATTTTACTTGATATGGATGGAAAAATGGTATCCCATTTTCACGTACTAAATTCAGTAAGGGGTTTAAATATTAAGTACAGGACATTCCCCAAAAACTTTTCCAACACGTGGACCGATGGATGTGAACATGGATGGATCTCGCTAGTTTTTTCGGAAAGGTTTTGGGATTCCTGATTGTGATGACACTTTAAAACCTTAAAACTGGTACTTGGTGCAATCATATATTAACCCATTACGCCCGATCTTTTCCTTTGCTATAAAAATTTTATGTTTTTAGCCTAAAATTACGAAAGTACGTAAAATCAATAACCAAATTTGTGGCGACAAGGATCTTTTACCAGGTCATAATTTTCTAAAATTGGGGTTATATTAACAAAAAATAGTTAAGGGGAGCCAAATTCAAAGGAAAATTAAAAGTTCTGGGGCCAAGGGGTTTTATCATGGGGTAGCTACGGGGGGGGATGGGTGGGAAAGTGCCCACCCACGGGAACCGGTGCCCCCCAGGTGCCCCCCCACTGGGCCCCGCCCGCCGTGGGCGTGGGGAAAAAGTTTCCACTAGGGAGGACGAGGGGGCAGCAGGGGTATTTTAAAAATTTTACTATGACTTACCCTGACCCCAAATACAATAAAAATTTTTTCCCCTGCTTGAAAAAAAGAAACATCTCAAGTCTGATTTAAAGCAAAACTTTCTTTGATCACTTTTAAAACCAAAGAACTAAAATAAATTACACCAGTTACCCCTTTGTACACTTTTCTATAATGCCTTTTGTTGGTACGTGTCTCCCTCTTGTCTGTCTTATACGCGTTCTCTGAACCACATAACAAAACAATTTGTGACCGATCATTCGTGGCCCTTTTACGGCAGCGACCATCCGATGTTTGGGATGAAGTTGGAGAAACTCAGCAGCTCATGGTTTGATACTTTAGAGTTAAATGTGTAGATCACCAGAAAACGGAAACTGTCTACACAATGGGGGGTTTTGGTTAAAGGAAAAGCATTTCATACCCCCAGAATTTTAATTTTTTAATTTCTTTTGTGGGCCACGGATTGTTCAATACGAGTGGTTGCATAAAAATTTTTAGTACATATTCTTATAATTCATTTAAAATTGGTTTTGTGCCTTAAATAGGGAAAAACAAATGTTTGAAGTTTTGTTGATATGGCCATATAGTCAAGGGATGAAAAGATCGGTTTTTAAAATGGTTTTAAAAATTTCTTTATCTATTGTTTTATTTAAATACCCCAGTGGTCACCACCCACCAGGATTTTGTTGTTACTGATTCTTTGGAAAACAATCGGGGGCACCCTCTGATTTTTGTTAAGGGTTCAACACAATGAATTCTTCTATCCATTCTAGTAAAATGTTAAAACTGCCCCAAAGCCCCCCCTCCGGGGGGCTTTTTGGCTAGCCCGCGGAGGGCTATTGGGGGCCTTTGGCCCCCCCCCTGTGTTTGGTGGGCCCCAAGGGGCCCCCAACACAGGGGCGCTCTAGATAGCCCCCTTTTAGCTTTCCTGAAATCATGTTGTAGTATTTAAAGCCAACCCCCTTTACATCACCCCCAAAACCCCTTCCCCACCCCCTTTCCCATCACCCCTCACCCATTTCCCATCACCCCCACCCTTCACCCCCCATTTCCCATCACCCACACCCATTTTACTCACCCATTTTCCCTCCCCCCCATCTATTCCCTCACCCTCACCCATCACTCACCCTCACCCCCCACCCCCCCCATTCACTCACCCATTACCCCTCACCCTACATCAAGGGTTTTTTCAAATTTTCGCACCCACTTTTTTTTAAATTCTCGCTAATAGGGTGCTAAAAAAAAAAAAAAAAAAAAAGATCGGATCTCTCATAAGGGGCTTTAAAAACCCTTCCCCCGGTCGAGCTGGTTCCAAAATGTGCTATGAGGGGATTGGGGCACTGGGGCGGCACCATCGCGGACAGACACAGACAGCAGACAGACACACACACCACTTTCCTTATATTATTTCTAGCCGCAAAGCCCCCCCTCCGGACGGCCTTTTTGGGTAGTTCCGCGGAGGGCTATTGGGGGGCCTTTGGGCCCACCAAACACACTCTCCAGATAGCCCCTTCTACTTTCCTGAAATCATGGATGTGAAAGTATGTATTTTCCCAAACCCCTTCAATCATAGCCCCTTTAACTTTCCTAAAGCAAAGCCGCCCCCCGGGGGGACTTTTGGCTAGCTCCTGCGGAGGCTATTGGGGGGCCTTCGGCCCCCCAAAAAAATCTCCAATAGACCCATTACCCACCACCTCGGCCACCAAACACAACCCAGATAGCCCCTTTAACTTTCTGAAAAGTTTTTATTCCCCACCCATTTTCCCTCACCCCCACCCATTCACTCACCCTTCCCATCACCAACCCCCCATTCACTACCTATTCCATACCACAACCCATTCCCCCACCCATTACCCCTCACCCCCCCCCTTATTCCCCCCCATCACCCCCACCCATTCCTCCCCATCACCCCACACCCATTTCCCATCACCCCCCCCATTTACTCCCTATTACCTATCCCCTAATCAGGTTTCCCCTCAATTCTCGCAAACCCCTTTTTTTTTTTCCTTCTCGCTAATGGGGCCAAAAAAAAAAAAGTGTCGGATCACCTATGTTGGGGTTAAAACCTTCCCCCGGGCAACCTGTCCCAAAACTGTGACATATGATGGGATTTCCCCCACAGGGGCGGCACCTATCGCGGACAGAAGACAGACAGACAGACGCAGACACACACACCTTTCGCTTATTTTTATAGAAGATAAATGACAAGGGGCCTTTAGTAAAGAAACATGTGAACTTTTGAAAGCATTACAGGCACTGAATCCACAAAATACGAGTTCTATCTTATAGGAAATGTCCCGGACTTATTCATGCATTTCGTGCTAAGAGGAAATCTAACCATGGCTGTACTCTGCAAAACGCATGTTGAATGACGCTATAAAATTAAGGACAAAGAAAAAACCCAAACACTGTTAGATTTATGAGAATTTTTGGCCATATAAAAAGGCATTTCCTGAGTTCTACAGATGGCCCAAAATTCGTAGTATTACCGTGTCACAGCTTCACAAGAGAATTTTTCCCGCTCTGAATTTATCAAAAATACTGAGAAAACAATGGGAATGAGAGATTGGTATCTTGCTGCGTTGTCAATTGAAAGCGGCGAGTTAAAAGCCTTGATTTGAAATATTTTTTGATAAGTTTGCTGAGAACCAAGAAAGAAAAATTTTGCTTGAGGAGATTTCTCACCCAGTGGAGAAAAAAAAAATTTTTTGCCTGCTGCTTTAAAACTTCTGCCTTTTTCTTTATTTTCAGTATCAATTATGTTTTTCCATTTTGTTAAGTGGTAATATGTGTATTTTATTTTTGGGGGGAACGCTTTATTTCGTTTATCACAACGGATGATACCCTACGTACTCAACACCACTCCTAAATAAAATCTATTAACCTTCCTGTCCCCTACGACATCAGATATCTCTTTATATTGGTCAAATGCAAAAAATGCAAGGGGGGGGTTTTTGGGACTGTAAGTGAAAGTAAAAAATCCCCCTCCCCCCCAAACTCCCCCCTGTATGGGATTGTTCGGCTCATCTATCCCCCCATGTCGCTGTGCCCCCCCCAAAGATAAAAACCTACTACGCACTCGTTAATATTTTTTGCTTTAATAAATTGAGCTCAATATAGCCCGTAACCCGAATGTGTATTTTTGGGTATATTATCAGTTATGGGGCGTATATAATTTTTATTATATTGAAAACGAAAGTTATATTTAAAGGGGCATTTTAGGTTTCAGTGAAGCAAACGCTGTTTGGATAGCTTAAACCTGGTTGAATTTTTGGGCCCCGGAATGTATGGTGAAATAAGAACATAAGAAAAAGGAAAACTCAAGAGGCCTGAGACCACACGTGTATTTTCCCGTTACTACACTACCTCATCCCCCTTTTATCCCATCCAGAAATTTCCCGCTCCTTTTAAAAACTCCTTAAAGATGAGTCCATTCCAATCATGCACCACCCTATTTTTGAACCAGTTTTTCCCCGCTCTACTACCCAAAAGGCTCTACTACAGACAAGCTCGAAGCTTTTCCTGCCTGCGCCACCACGGGCGAGGGCCAAACCCTCACAGCCCTCAGTGACCTCCAGGGGGGTCATCCCACCCCCGGAGCTCACGGCTACACGCGCTGTATAGACTCAATGCAAAGGCTACCCAGACAATTTAAAGGGGGGGGCCAATAATTTACATATATATAATATATAATTTCATATATATTATATATATATAATATATTTTTTTTTTTTTTTTTTTTAATTATTTATTCCTGCAAAAGGGGGAGGGGCATGGCCCATGCCCCCCCCCCCCGAACCCCTGATCGGACCCTGAAAAAATCTAAAAAAAGGCCGGGCCCGTCTAAAACTGTGCATGAAACTTTGTTGTTTTTTAGCAAAAAAAAAAAAAAAAAAAATTTTTCAGGGTTTAAGGCAATATTAGTTACCGTAGAAACATGAAGTCGCCAGTTCTCTTTTTTTTGTTTTTTACAGACGTGGGTGGCGTTAATATTTCATTTTTACATCCCTGATTTTAAAAAAATTAGAAGGGTCTATCTGGAAAGTCTGTGTCATTTTTGTCTTCATCGTTTAATTGGGCTAAAAGAAAAAAATGACAAAAATAAAAACCCAGTGGCGACCTCACTATACCTAATACGAAAAATCGCCAGCTAGTATTTTCCCCCAAAAGTGAGTCGCCCCTCTGGGGAATTTAGGAAAATTTGAGGTAAAGTAAAAAAAGTCTATATATATTAGCGCGGAAAATGCTTGGATATATAAAAAAATTCCCTGCCAAAGTGAAACAAAATTTTATTCTTTTTAAAAATCTGGCAGTTTTTGTGTCCTGTCGCCCCAAGGTGATGAGTCTGTCTTCATCGCGCGAAAAAACGTGAGAAGCAAAATGCCAACAGTTATATTTCAGATAAAAGCATAAAAAAACGCTGAAAAAGGGTAGATTATACATCCCGGGTATAAACTCGTGAACATCTTTTGTGCACATAAAAGTCTGTAGTGATGCTATAATCGTAATATTTTGGCGCCGGCGACTTCACTGCAGGGGGGCGACTTTCCCGTTATCTACGGTAGGATTAAACCAATATCTTGCGTATTTTTACCCTGCCAACGAAGTTGGGGGAGTTTTTTTTTTCACCCCGCGTTGTCTTAGTGTACAGGGTTTCTCGAAAAGTTACTAATAATTTGGGCCAAACTCTGTAACCAAGTCTATTTGGTACAAGGAAAAAAACTATTAATTTTTAGATGAAAACTATTGACAACTTTGCCCTGGCAACCAAAGGTAAAACTTTATGGAAAAAATCCTTTACCCCATCTTTTTTTTTTCTATAGCCAAAAAGCCTGGGGAACGGCGGGGAAAACGGGGGGTTTTTAGGGGGGGGAACAAATATAAATATTTATGGGTCCCAAAAAAATCATCAAAGTCACTATATGTAAAAAAACAACCTAACCAACCTAAACCCCAAAGATACCCAACCTAACCCAACCCAACCTTAACCCAAAGTATACCTAACCTAACCTAACTTTAACCACAAAATATCCTAAACCCAACCAACCTTAACACAAAGATACCTACCGAACCTAACCTAAAACCCCAAAAAATACCCAACCAACTAACCACAAGTATCAAACCCTTTCCACAAAGTAAGCTAAACCCAACCTAACCTTAACCACAAAGTATACCTAACCTTAACCACAAAGTATAGCTAACCTAACCTAACCTTAATCACAAAGTATACCTAACCTAACCTTAACCACAAAGTATACCTAACCTAACCTTAGCCACAAAGTATACCTAACCTAACCTAACCTAACTGGACTTAGAATTTTTTGAGGCAACTCATATTTCATAGCGGCCGTGTGGGTTAACCAAGGCTGAGCGCACGCTGGAACCTTTACAGATGTGAAGTACAATAAGCATACAATACAGTGCGGTAGTTCATTTCAGTCAAAGCCGGAAGGATGAGTTCCAAAGTATTTCCATATATATATAATATATATATATATATATATATATATATATATTATATATATATCATGCAACCAATTGATGAAATATTCGGGCGGAGGTATGCGCTCTACTGAGTGCCCCCCTCATGCCGCCCCCTTGTGTCCTCCGATGCACTCGCAATCGAAGGTAGAGTTGATGGGCAGAGCATGTGGGTGTTCTTAGGCCACTCGACGGTGCAGAAAGGTTTTGGTTTTCTTCGGGGATCGAACTCAGGTCACCGAGAACGCCATTCGGAGACGCTAACCACTCCGCTACCGCCTATATATATATATATATAATTATTTTTTCCTTGCAAAAGGGGGGGCATGCCCCCCCCCCCTCGGTACGCCACTGTTCAAATGTAAAAAGAAAAAAACTGAAAAAAACTAAAACCCTATGAGCAACAGTGAATCGTATTGTGACGGTAAGCATTTCTTCCTAAACGAAATGATGACTTTTTAAGCTCTGAAGCCTAGACTCTGACTGCTAACTGTGTTCGAGAAGTTTTTAGGGCGAGTAGTGGCGCGATTACCATGAGTAATTAGCATTCCTAAACTACTATAGACATGGCAGTTTATGGCTTGACAAGGGTACTCAAATGACATGATTATGAGAGCAAAGTATAGATGGTAGTTTATGGCTTGACAAGGGTACTCAAATGACATGATTATGAGAGCAAGAAGGAAGAGAGGAATAGCTAGAGGAGATAAGAACACAAAGGAGACAATGAATTAGGCTGATAGTATAAGGATCGAAAACTAATGAAAATGTTTTAGCCTCCCAGGTGAAATAAAAAAGGGAAGAGTTGACAAGTTTGTTAACGAAGGAGACGAATTAAGTTAAGAGGACCTATGAAGCGATACTAAGCGTCGAAGGTCACAAGAAGAAGAAGAACACAGTGTGAAGTCAGTAGGGAACAAAACAAGATGGCGGGAGGGAGGGAGGGAGATAGGCAGTGAGTGCAAGGACTTCCCGTCTGGTCGCCTCCAGTACCTCGCCATATTACGTACCGTGTGAAGGGTTCTCCGGTCTGATGCTTTCCTCTGCTCCTGTAGGCGGTGAGGCCTCCGCCTGGCCGGGAGGGAGGGCTGTGTACCCGCCTGGACACCGCCGTGACAGGCAGCGCGGCGCGGCGTCCTCCTGCCTGCCGTGGACACCCGGCACTGAGGCGGCCAAGGAATATAGAGGACAAGGAAGGTGGAGTCCTATGTAAGCAGAAAATCCCTGCCCTATGCACTTGCTGGCGCTTAGATGGCGCTACCGTCGCCTCTTCAGGGAATGTAAACAAACAGACCCACAAGGCCCACATGGCTCTGACACCAAAGACCAAGAATCCCCGCCCCCGCCCCCTCGCTATTGCAAACTGTGTGTGTGACAAAAAAGAGACGTAAACCCCCGGGGAGTAGGCTGCAGTTGTTCCCGAAAGATGCAGAAGGTTTTTAATGTCTTTTTTAAAGGATTTTAGCAAAAAGGGAAAAAACCAGAGTGCCAAATATCCAAAAAAAAGACTACCCTTTATGAGCGCTCCCTTTCCCTTGCCTTTAAAGCTATCAGGGGGCCATGTAAAACTCTAAGGGCTCAAGGTATAAAGCCTGCCACCGTGCGGGCAAAAAAAAAGAAATGGGTAACCCCTTTCCGTGCACAGGGGATACAGTTATTCGGGCCCCAGTTGAATCTGGCCGTTTATTTTAAAATTACTGGAAGATTTTCCCGGGGGGGGTCTTTTTCAAGACACGACTATTTTTTCTTGGCCTACAATAGGTGCTTTTTTCTAACGGTAAAGTTTTATTTTGCGCAAAAAAAAAAAATATAAACAAAATTAAATTTAACCTAACCTTATGGTTTTAATAAACCAAACCCTAACCTTATAGGTTTTAATAAAACCTAACCAAACCTTTAAAGGGTTTTTTTAATGAACCAAACCAACCTTATAGGTTTTAATGAAACCTAACCTAACCTTAAATTTTTTAATGACACCTAACCTAACCTTTAGGTTTTAATAAAACCAACCAAACCTTAACCAAAAAAATTAAATATTTTTTTTTTAGGGGTTTTGCGCAAAATAAAATATCCCATTAGAAAAACCCCCCTATTGTGGGCCCAAAAAAAAAAATTGTCGGTGCTCTGAAAACGACCGCGAAACTTTTGCTGGGTATGCATGCTATTATAGGCGGCCTGTTTTCAACTGGGGGCCCAAATAAAACGGTACCCGTGCACAGTGAAACCCCCTTTTAATCCCACTTGCTTGTATGGCGAGAATCACAGTAACAAATGTGTGGGGGTAATATTCGATATTATTCTATTTTATCCCATATTTTCCCACCCACTCAAAAAAAGCTTGGGGAAGGGCCCCCCGACAAGAGGTTCTACTACCCAGCTAACTAAGGTAAAATACTGTTTTTTTTACCCGGGGGGGGGTTCGAGGGGGCGGACTCCCCCTCTTAGAAAGTTAGGTTAGATTATGGGGTCTAGGGGAGCGGAGCCCCCCAGCTAGGGGTGGGGGGTTTTACATTTGGTTGGAGGTTGTTAGATTGTCGAGGGGGGAGCTGTGCGCAGTTCATTAAATTTGTTTCGTACCCCAGTGATTCGTACCCCAAAGAATTTTTCCCATAAAAAAACCATAGCGTTTCTCACTCAGCTCAGTGAAATTTGGGTTTTTCGTACATGAAAACCTTCTTTGGTGTTTTGATTAAAATACATACATTATATTATATATTATATATATTATTATAATTATATTATATAATAAAATATATATAATAAAAATATATTAAAAAAAATTTTTGATTGTATGCACGAGTTACCTTCCAAACATTTATTTTATCATATCTTTCTGTGCCCCATTGCATCAGGGGAGATTGGCTAGATTGGCAGCGGGGGGGGGACAAGTCACCATTACTACCGGAAATATGGCCACAGGGTTTTGTACAGACTATGCTTTATTGTTAATAAACCCATCTATTTAAAGGGGTGTATTTATTCTTATTAAATGGCTTCCCCCCCTTATCAGTGTTTTGGGAAAAATTTTTTTTTTCTCTCTTTAATTATATGGTTTAGCATTGGCAGGTACAGTACAATTTCTAATCATATGTACAGGATTTTTACTGTATTTTGTTTTGACAGATTTTTTTGACACTATTTGGATGTCCCCAAAAACCCCGGGACCAGCCACCCCTCCCCCCAAATAAGTCACGCCACAGCCTCCCCCACATAACCACAGCCACACCCCTCCCCCAATCTCACCCCACAGCAAAGGGTGGATTAAGTTATAATTTTTAAACATTTGCATGATTTTTATCTCACTTTAAATTATAGTCTGGATGAATTTAACTTGTATCACAAATTTCGTATACACTCAAAAAAGATATCAACAATGAGTGGTTTTCAGGGTTGTTGCCAGGACCCTGCTTCCCTTTTCCCATGGTGCCTCCTCCAGCAGCACCAGGCCCCTCACCTCACATACTGCTGTAGAGGGTAAAAACTCATCGAGATTTCCTTTCTTAAAATATGCATACTACCGTTGAAATGTTTGTTTATTGTATTTTCATTTTTTTTTCTTATCCCTAAAACGCAAACAACCTTTTTCCCAATACATTCCACATGTCCCCCATCTTCTTTACCATTTCCCTATTCACCACTTCTTTTCCCTTTCCCCATATTGAATTCACCCTTTTCTATCAGAACAAAATGAAAATATTTTTCAATTAGCTATTTAACAACAAAAAATTTTTTTCACAGAAATGGTGGAACAGCAAACATGAGTGGGGGTCCCAGGATGTCCAAGCCTCAAAATGCCCAAAATCGTAGTATTTCAAAATTTTTATTTTGCTGTTCCTCTACAATGCATTTTTTAGATTTTAATGACTATAAAATCATACGGATTTTTTTGCATATTATATTTGAAAGATTTTTAAATTTCATATATCTACCAGTCGTCTCATCTTGCATCTTTCCTCTTTCTCCACTATTTACCCCAACATATATCCTCCCATTTATCGGGGTCATCCTCTCCCACCCAGAATATTTACACAAATCCTTTGCACTCACCTCACCCTTTTTTTAAAGGTGTCCATATTTACCATTTCAGTGTTCGGGCTTACCCCCCCATCACCCCTCCACAGCTCATCCTTCTAAATTTTACTAGACAATCAAAAAATCTCCATATCTTTTATAAAAACAAAATTATTTTTAGTAAGTTATGCTAGTAAAAAAATTGTAAACTTTCCTATTCTCAGGCCCAATAAGAAGCCTCCTACAAAACACCATCACGGGCGCGTATGCGAATACAGCAAATGGGGAGGGAGGCGGGTTAGAACCCCACACCATCTTAGCGACGGCTGAAATTTTCGGGCCCCCGGAGGGTTGTTTTTTTTTTTAAAGGACTATCATTTTTCTTCTTGTGACCTTTGTCGCTTAGCATCGTTATAGGTATCTTCCATTCATCTCCTTCGTTAACAAAACTTGTTAACACCCTTGTTTATTTCACCTGGGAAAGACATTTCCATCAGCTTTCAACCTTTGATTATCCCTATTTCATTGTCTCTTGTGTGCCTATCTCCCACACTGCGTTAGGAACACTGGTGAGGTTTTTACAATACTTTCAGTTTCCTTTCTGCCCATACGCCTAACACCGACCAGGGCCCCGTTTTTTCTGCCTAGTCCCCGTCCCACTCCTCTCTCCTAGGACTGTTACTATTGACGCTATAAGTTTTTCCCTCTGACTCCTAACTTGTGCATTCCACAAAGACATGTTCACAGTTTCTTTTGCTCCTACCCCGTAGCTACTTTTGGTTCTCCAGTTCCCTGTTTCCCTTCCTTGACTTCCAAAGGGGCCTGTTCTTGCATTGTAGAGTAACTTACTCCCCCAGTTCCCCCACATCCCGGTCACCCCCCCTGGTTTCTGTTTCCCCCCGTACCACTGCAAAGTTTATTTCCTGACCATTTCCTCCTGCCCTTTTAAATAGCCCATTTTTCTCATTTTTTTTTGATATCTCTTATCCCTTTGTTCCATTCCTTCCCACAGTTTCTCCCCCCTTTTCCATCTCTAGTTCCTTTTTCCAGGGGGTATTGATCTATTTTTCCCGTGATATTTTCTTTGCCCATCTTCTCATAAGTCTCAATTTTTTTGTGGAACACAAATTTTCCCTTTAAATTTTCCTTTTCCCCGAAAGGGGCTCCATCCCTGTCTCCCCTTATGGCCTCTACATCAGTGCTCCTACAAGTCCCAGACCCCCCCTGCCTACTGTGTTCTGACCCTTTCCAAGTGCTGAGTCTCCTTCCCCCGTACTAGTCACTTCTGACCATACAGACAATGGGGACAGCCACCCCCCTTCCAAAACTCCTTCCCACTTCAAAAGTATTAAAGTACTGTTCCCCCCCAAAAATTTTTAAACATGCCCCACATACTCCTGCCTTTTCCTTCATTAAATTTTCCCCCGTTTTCACCGCCCATCCCTTCCTTGTATACCCATTCCAGTTTAAAATTGTACTTATCTATACTTCTAGGACATTATTTGGCAGCCACTGACTCCTACCTTTTACTGTTAAAAATCATGACTTTACATTTCACACTAAACTCAGGTCCCATTCCCTTCCCTTTGTTTTTTTAGTGTAAAATCTCCTCCATTTCATCCTTACTTTTGCCCGCCCTACATCATCAGCATAGGCCAGAAAATCCTAACTTTTCTCCC
>JACEEZ010026326.1:53178-70678 GCA_016584305.1 Chionoecetes opilio
CGCGCCAGCCTAGAGGCGTGTACCTAACCATGGAATTATGTATTAACCAGATTTTGTCGGATTTTGCCCTTCAGGAGAATATACAAAGATAGGGCTTTCCTAACAACAAGGCAAAGTGGAATGACTATAATAATGATAATTATGTTTGACATAATCATTGAAGGAAAATGAACAGCTGGGTTAAGGTAGACAGGTAAAGAGTCCTGTACAGCTGTTTCCAATTCTGAGAAATTAGAGAATTTAAGCTCAGAAATGGTGTTAGTGACATATTTAATGAATGAGAATTTATATACTTCAAACTGTCAATAGGGAAAAGTTGAGCAGTGAAATTAGCTATAAATCCTTCGTGCAGTCTTTCAGGAAAGGTATTCAAATAGTCAGAGCACAAATAGCAAGCCATTAGAATTGCGAAATGCCGGACACTTTCTGATACACTGCATTTTCGGGACATACTACAGACACATAGGATGTTTGTGTAAAGAAGAAATAGTGATGTCCGAAGAAACATTTGTGAAAAAAAACATGGTTTCGAAATCAAGTGGGTGTAAGGACCTAACGATAAGGCCTGAGAAGGATTTGCCTGAGTTAGCACCACCTCACAATTAAAAATATTTATATTATGACCCATTTCCATTAAGTAAATATTTATTACCATTATATTGTCCTACTTTGTGAACTTCAAACACATGTTCGGCTGGAAAATAACATGTTTAACAATGGTATCTGACGTTAGCACTGATTCAAGGAGAGGGTAATAGTGTTGCAAACCATTTAAAACAATGATGTCAACTGGCAGTTCTACTTCGCTATTTCCTAGACATGCATAAAATCAATTTAAGGAAAAAGTGAAGCAGTTCCCTTTCCACGCGCTGCGTCAACCATATTTGTTAGTAATGTTTGTTAGTTGTGACAAGAAAATTAACCATATTAGTCAAAGCAGGGAGTGCTTGACAGAGTCACCAACCCGGATTTGAACGGGTGCAGAGCGCCGGTGTTTTTGCGAGCACATAGCAGTCTTGGAAGCCTGTAATTTATCTCTGACATTGGAATATAAGTCTGAGAAAACTTTAAGTTGACAGTTAGCATAATCATCAACATTGTACGCAGGTTTTTGAGGGCTACTAAGCAAGTCATATGGAAGTCGTTTCTCCATACCAGAAATAATAAAATATGGAGTTTGACCTGTTGACTCACAAATATTGCTATTAACGCAAGCAGCAACATGGAGTAACCAATCTTCCCAACTATCAAGGAAGCCACCAACAACTGAGCGCAAAGCTTCCAGGACTGTCCTGTTCACACGCTCAACTAAACCGTTACTGGCAGGGTGATAAGTTACTGTGAATGTTTGTTTGATGTTGAACTGCCCACAGATTTCATTAAGAAGTGCATTCTTAAATTCTGTGCCATTGTCGCTCATTAAAACTCGGGGAGTTGACTATGGACAAAATAAGTTGGCGATCAATGCGTGTGCAATCGCTTTGGCAGTTTTATCCATCACAGGGGCCAAAACAACATACCTTGAGAAGTGATCAACACATACTAACAGGTATTAAGACCCTTGACGACTAGAAGGAAGCTGTAACAGATCAATAGCAACAATATCCCAAGGACGCTCAGGAGTTGGATATTCCATAATTGGTGCTGGTTTTGGCACCGTACCCTTATGCTCAGCACATTTCACGCACTTAGCTACATATGCGTCAATATCTAACCGCATTTTAGGCCAAAAATAACTATTGCGGGCCGCAGCATGAGTACGCTCCTTTCCCGGGTGACCGGCTATTACAGCATCATGAACTAGTTGCAGTACCACAGGTACAAATGACTCAGGTATCACAAATTGGCTCACCTGGGTCTGCTTATTTGGCCAAAATCTACAAAGGACCTGATCAGGTGATAAGAAAAATTGTGAAAAAGAAATGGGCATATTTGGTAATGTTGACTGGTCACCCGATTCCAGAGCATATATCACTTTACTCCATACGTCATGTTGACGTTGAGCAACAGCTAGTTCATGTAGTGAAAAATTTAGAACTACAGGGGATTGGTCCGTCACCAATTCAACATGTACATTTCTAGACAGTGCATCAGCCATAACATTGGCTCGACCTGGCAAATACTTAAAAATTGGATTGAATTCCGGAACTAACCCTTGTTAACAGTGTTACCGCTCATACTGTGATTTTACACTTATCGCAGATTCTTGACATGAACATTGCACCGGAAGATTAATTGTGGTACACTAAAATGAGTATACCGGTATATAATTCTCCTCCACCGGACACCGTGTGTTCAGTGTTTAACAACCAGTGTATATTGGAGTGTTTAAAATGTCAAAAATGTAAAGCATTTATACATACAGACTGCACGGGCCTTCCAGTGTGTGCCATCGTGAACTTTTTCAACACAAGATGTCAATACACATGTGAAAAATGTTCGCGTAACCTACAGGGTGATCATAATGGTGACCGGCAGTTTGCGATTGTTTATGCCCTAATAGACAGTTAAAAGGAGGCCAAACAAGCGAACAAGAACAGTGATGAAAATGGAGCTTCTCTCGAACCGAATCATGGTTCAGAGACGCAGGAGAGACCCCTGTCAGGTTCTGAGGAGAGTGGGGACACTACTACTACCACCGTAAAAAAAATGAAAACGTTGACAAAGACGAAAGCAAGAAGGAAGTGCGCTATTTTTTTAGGAATAATCAAAGTAAAAAAGGTGACAAGTGCAACTACCTACACCCACCCATTTGTTATAACTCAGAAAGGAGACGAGAGTGTCTAATATTAGGATGTAAAAGACTTCATCTTATTAAGGGCACTCGCCATTACCCTCCTGATGAGATTAAAAGTAAGCGGCAGCGACAAGGTGAGAACGCTCTTAACAGCTAGGCCAGTAGTTCATCCACCTGCTACCCAAGGAGGAATCTTGAAGGAAAGTACTGATTTTACTGTACATTTTTAAGTGCAACATATGCAGCAAATGCAACAAGTGCAAAGGCAGATAAAACTAGGAAATAGACGTCCACACTAAAGATGTGGAACGTGTCCAAGCTCGCACAGGCTAAAGTCAACTTTTTAAATACCCTCACCTTAAAATACTTCTATTACAACCTGACCTAACCCAACCTAACCTTCACCATCCCCTTCTTTGATTGTCTTTACTTTTTACAAAGAAAAGAAAAGTGCTAAATTGTTCTTGAAAAAAGTTCTAAAAAAAAGTTCTAAAAAAAAATGGTGTGGTGATGGCGGGTGGTGGTGGTGTGGTTGTGGTGGTACTGGTGGTTGTTGTGGTGATGGTGGTGGTTGTGGTGATGGTGGTGATGGTGGTGGTGATGGTGGGATGGTGGTGGTGGATGGTGTGGTGGTGGTGGTGGTGGTGATGATGATGATGGTGGTGGTGGTGGTGGTGATGGTGGTGGTGGTGGTGATGGTGGTGGTATGGTGTGGTGGTATGGTGATGGTGGTGGTGGTGGTGGTATTTCATAATTGTTATATGCGAATGTTGAAGCTCCCTTCGTTCGTTTGGACAATAACACCGGTTTATACTTACATTTTCTTCCTCCTTTCTGTACTCACGGCTGAAATGGCATATTTAACACCTCACTTCCTCACACACACCCTACCACGTATATAACACCACGCTAACCCTAAATAACACCTATAACGGCATTAGAAACACGAGCTATAGTATTATATGAGGCCTAACACAAGCGGCCTGCCTCCTAGGCTCAGACACTTGTACTGGGGCCACTTGGCCCTCCCTATATGCAGTTGCAATAAGGTGGATTGAGACACTGTGGGTGTTTAGGTTGATATTTTCACCGAGTCGTACACTCAACGTCTGTCCTGGACCAAGGGTCCCCAGTCACTGCCTGGATAACCGCGAGGCCCGCGGGAACACACCCTGGGGCGTTTGGCGGGAACACACGCCATTACGCCTCAGTTACCAATTAGGTTTTAACATGTGTCCTTTTTAAGAAGGTCCCTAAGATAAATCTACACATCATGTCTACACCCTACGTCTACACAATATGTCTAAATACAATATGTGCTAAATACACCAGCACATCGCTCGGCCACACCTCACTGTGTCCTCACAGACATAATTCTGCTTGGCCCAAGGAACCAAGGTTTCATCATCCAAATACATATACACAGATATGAAATGTAAACTCAGAAATAAAATACTAGCAAAAATAGTATTGTACTACTAATCATAATGCTAACAAGAAAACATGAGAACATTAAGGCCTGTTGACCTAAGTTGTGGGCTTGGTAAGTGCATGAGAGGTCAGCTTGACTCTCTTTAGCCTATCAGCATGTACTACGTCTGTAGTATTATGATTTTGATCAAGAAGTATGAATTTATTTCCCTGAATTTTACTTGTGACCAAGTAAGGTCCTGAACATTTAGAACACAACTTATTTTGGCGTTCAGGAGAACGTTTCATAAAAAGTCAATGCGTGACTTGAGAAAACTGCATTTGCGCACGTTAAGTTTAAGGCCAGCCTCAGTAAGTTTCTGAAACACAAGGGCAAGTTTCTCAAAGTGACTGGATAAGTCTTTGGAGACAAGTATGAGGTCGTCCATGTAGACGAACAAACCATCACCTATGATGCCGTGAAAACAAGTTGTTTACTAGACGTTGGCATGTAAGAGGTGAGTTCCTCAAACCCATAGGACATCTCAGCCATTCATAATGAGCATTATTTGTTGAGAAGGCAGATATTTCCCGCGATTTCTCTTCTAACGGAATCTGCCAGAAGCCAGACTTGAGGTCCAAACTGGTAAAAACTGTATTATCCTTCCCTATAGACTGCAAAAGGTCTCTCAAAACAGGGAGTGGATATTGATCCGGTACAGTTAAATTGTTAACTTTCCTGAAGTCGAGCACAGGCCGATAAGTACCATCACTTTTCTTCACCAATAACAAGTGTGAGTTCCAAGGAGAATAAGACTCCTGTATTATTCCTTCATCCAACATGTCCGTTATCATGCCCTCTACCACAGCTCTTTGGCTATGAGGCATACGATAAGAAGGTACATACGAAGGCTGTGCATCATGTGTGAGCACATGTTATGCTTGATTTTGTCTGTTACTCCTAAGGGTTCCCCAGGTAAGGCAAGAGCAGGCCTGTGTGTCGCGAGCAAAGCGAGAAGCTCAGGCTTAGCCTCAGGAAAATCCAGTACCTGTACGTAAGGTGTTAGCTGCTGGACTATGTCTGCCTGTTCCTCACTAACATTCGTCTTCGTAGAGACTGCTGCAAGAACGTGTGAAGGATCTATCAAGGTCAAACTATTTTGTCTCAAAACTGCATAACAAAACCCATTTTTCAGAGTTATAGGTGACCCTGTAACATTTGTGACAACTGCGTCGCTTATGTGATCATCGCGTACCGCGGAAAGCGTTCCCTCTAGCGCTAAGCGACTTACACGGATAGTGTCAGGTATAGACACCAAATGACTGCCGACAGGAGCCTCTTGGACTCTCACTGCAAGTCGAACAGAACTCGAGGAGCCAATATATTGGTCTCCTATGACAACAGCGGACACCAACGAACCTTTAGGGGAAACTGAACGTTTCGTTTCCCCACTAGTAAAGCAGTCATGGCCTATACTAGCAGAAACGGCTTGCTGGTCACTGTTTGGAAAAGTCAGAGAGTCATTAAACAATGGAGCTGGACTTGTCATTGCGGGGAAGAGAACGCCATCTAATGAAATTGCTTGGTGCTGTGGAATTACATCAATGTGATGGGTAGCAAGTGATTCTAAACCCAAAAGACCATCACATTTTAAAACAAAACTTGGTGTTACTATAAACTGTATGTTTAAGACTTTAGACTTAGGAGCAAGGCATAGGGGAAGGGTCACAGTGCCCATCACCTCTAGTGTGAGACCTTGAACACTTTGTAGAGTGGCTGTAGAAGGTAACAAGGGAAAATGATATGACTTGTTTAAGTTTACATAAGCACACTCACTAAGAATATTACATGAAGCACCTGTGTCCACTCCAAGAGCACTAGAACTGTCTCGAGTGAAACACTGAATTGTCATCATAGAAAGACACGCCGCTTTAATAGATGGGACTATGCAAGACTGTGTCTGTGACTTTGTGTCTGAAACTAATCTGGGTTTCTTTGAACCCTGCGCGAATCTTCCCCCGACTGCTGATATCCATTTTTCGCTTTTATCACAGCTTATGACTCACGCTTTTATCCCAGCTTATGACTCACGCTTTTATCACAGCTTATGACTCACGCTTTTATCACAGCTTATGACTCACGTTTTTATCACAGCTTATGACTCATGCTTTTTATCAAAGCTTAGGACTCACGCTTTCATCAAAGCTTATAAGGATGAATTAATTTGAGCCTCCCTTGACACCGTCGCTACGGACTCATTTTGTGAAAATGAACTTTTAGGCATCTCACGTAGCCGCTTAGTGATTTCAGTAGACACTTCTAGAAGGCTATCCCCTGGCTTAAAATCAAGAGATGAAATAATACGACGCTCTTGTGGAGTCAACAAGATGATATCATACTGAAAATCTAGAATCAGTTTAAATCTCTCTACTGACAGCTGACCACTTTCGAACCATGAATCCTGATGGAGAAGTTTAATAGTTGGCACTGATGGAGTAGCCATATTTGGTAAAGTAGCTGTACTTGTGGGAGAAGTAGGAGGAGTAGTAGTAGTAGTGGTGTGAAGCTGTTGTGTTTCAGAACTGGCCTCCTGTGTTTCAGAGCTGGCTCCTAAGTTTTCTGGGAAAGGCATGTATAGCGAGAAAAATGTGCCGCTCCTCAACGACATTTGCTAATACAATTAGCATAAATGACCTCTTCTAATTACACTGAGGTCCCCCCCTACACCACAGACAACACCCATTACACTTACAAAACTTGAAAACGCTCCTACAACTTTACACTTTTCTCTTACAACTTTACACTACACTTTTCATGAAACCATAAAACGCACAGATAACTAGAGGAGTTACCCTGTAAAATGTAACCCGCTCTCTATTGAAAACGAAATTTTCTAAGGGTAGCTGTGCCAAAACACAACTTATAAGTAGTTTAAGAAATTACTTTACACTTTATACCTAATCACAAATTACTGAACTTACTACACACTACTATTATCTAAGAAGGAAGTTTGTGTTGTCTGTGCAATCACTTAACACATTAATAATGTTACCATGTGGAATAATATTTATCACTCATTACCTTGCCACCCGTGCCTCATCTCACGAGTCTGGCAACTGAACACTTGCTCACGCCCTGGCAAGATATGGTAACTCTCTCCTCTTCCTCACAATTTCAGCCACTTATAACACAATGCTTTAAACCCCGCGAAAATCCCTGGTGCCGGAGCCAGTAATATTGCTCCTGAGACCGTGACGTATTTTCTAGCCACTCACCTCACAAGAAACCCCGTGACGTCACAGAAGCAGCGAATCACAGAGCAGGTTGCTCTGAGGTCACCACCTTTCTGGTGCTCACCGCACCCTATCTCCCCTCGATCACATAGGATCACAAAGGAAGGATAAATTTTCACTAACCACTTCTATCACTTCCTACCTGTTTATAACACTGGATACTAGTACTCACATTAGCACAGGTACTTAGCTGTCATTGGAGTACACTTAGGCTGAAGAAATTCCTGGGGTGAAGAGATTCTGATGAAGACAGAAATGCTACGAGATTTCCTCCTGCGGTCACGAACCCCACGAAACGTCCACTTGTAGATGGCGGAGATGAATAAATCCACCTGTAGATACCACTTGAAGATAGGAGATGGCGTAGATGGATAATACAGTGTAGACGCGTAAATAAGCGAAGCGACACTCAGCCTCACACCCTGTCTCACCGTTTCACCGTCTCACAAGGTCGCCATTTCTCATTTGCCGCCTCGACGAAACAAAGTCCTTTACCGTCTACACAAAACAGCTTAACGAGGCAGAAGACAACAACTGGACACACTGCTCACTGTCACTAAGCCTCAACCACACTTTAGGCACTTGGAACCTTTCAAGAAGCGTGGAGAAGTAGGTGGCTGAGTTTTCGCGCTCACCACACAATGGCTGCCCTCAACCGGCTTTTTTTTCTGTCTTTTTCTAATTAACCCACTCGGAAGACGTAGGCTTGTTGTACGCTGCCACCATGTGTACTGGGGCCACTTGGCCCTCCCTATATGCAGTTGCAATAAGGTGGATTGAGACACTGTGGGTGTTTAGGTTGATATATTCACCGAGTCGTACACTCAACGTCTGTCCTGGACCAAGGGTCCCCAGTCACTGCCTGGATAACCGCGAGGCCCGCGGGAACACACCCTGGGGCGTTTGGCGGGAACACACACCATTACGCCTCAGTTACCAATTAGGTTTTAACATGTGTCCTTTTTAAGAAGGTCCCTAAGATAAATCTACACATCATGTCTACACCCTATGTCTACACAATATGTCTAAATACAATATGTGCTAAATACACCAGCACACACTGTTATTGTGAGGGCTACGAGTTGAACACATTTGATTTCCACTGCACTAATGCACTACTTTCGCCACTGCACTAATGTCGCCAGGCACAATTTGTTACACATTTTAGCATAAATGCTAAAAACTCGCTTTGCTCGCTTGTACAATGAGTTAAGAGACGAAATATAACCTTTTGTGCCAAATTTCTTCCTTTACGCCTGTATCCTTGTTGCCTACAAAAGTCACAAGAAGAAGAAGAAGACGAATTCGTGGAAACATTTTACAAGCCTATATGACACCTGATTTTGGCTGAAATAGGTGTCCAAGCGAGCTTCGCGCTTGGACAACAAATACTGAAGGATGTGCCGTGGCAAGGGATGTCCTCTTATACTGGGATCCCGACTACACGCGAGCCAGGCACAACCCTTCCTTTCAAGGTAATCACCCTAAACATGGAGGGCCTATTACCACACAGATTCAGAGGGAAAGTAAAATTAGTTTCAGAAATGGCCCAAGATGAAAATGTTTTTTATAATTTATCTAACTGAGTCACAATTCAATGATAATATAAAAGAGGCAGAGGTGAAAATTTATAACTTTTTTACAGTTTCGAACAGACAGATTAGGTGAAAAGAAAAAAGGAGGAGTTATTACTTATGTGAATGAGAACAGCGACTTTGACTGAAATGTTGCACTCTGAGTCCAATTTATACACAAAAACTCAAGTGTTATATATCAAGAATCTTAATATGATATATATATATATATATATATATATATATATATATATATATATATATATATATATATATATATATAACCATGTATAGACCTCCAGTCTGCCCTGTTCATAAATTTACTGAACCCCTGGATAAATTCAGAGGCCTCCTAAACGATTTACATTCTTCCTTACCCGTTAAAGTTTTATCAGGTGATCTCAATTTCCCACTGATGGATTGGAAATTGGAAAGAGTCTATGGGGGAACGAGAGACATGAGGATGCAAGCAGATGCACTGCTTCGCTTTGCTGATGAATTTTGTCTAATACAAATCATTGACACCTTTACAAGAGTTGACAACATACTCGACATTTGATGGTTAACGATGACCAACTCATACAAAGTTTTGATGTTTTTAAATCCAACATCTCGGATCATAACATTATTACCCTAAAAACTAACATAATCCCTGATACGCTGCGTATGACAATGAGCACGGTACAGCCACTGAGTTTTGGACAGCTCAACTTTTTTAGCGAGTCAGTTGCGTGGGAGGAACTCATAAGGGATCTCGGGACAGTGAATTGGGTACAAATAATGAAGGACATTAGTGTTGAGGAGCAATATCAAAAAATACTAACAAGTTGCCTTCAAATATCCATGAAATATGTACCCTTGAGAAAAATGGCGCAAAAAGGAAACATACCCCGAGATAGGAAAGCTTTGATGCATAAGCGAGGAAAGTTTCGTAAAAAACTGAAACAAGCTTCAAATGAGTCAACTAAACAACGACTTGAAAAGATAATTATGTCTTTAGAAGAAAAACTCAAACTATCATTGGAGGCATAACATTATTTGAAAGAAGCACAGGCAATATCTTGCATTAAAACAAATCCCAAGTACTTCTACACGTATGCGGCAAAAAAAAAAAAATTCAGAGCTAGTGTCGGTCCTATAATGAGCTCGAGCGGACTAAGCATCAGCGAAGCCCAGGAAATCGTCAATATGTTGCAGCAGCATTACGAAGGAGTTTTCAGCGTTCCCAGGAATGATAAAGTCGTTCAGTCACCATCACACATCTCCTACAACATGGAAGAGACAGTACCAGTCATAACCGATATTACCTTTACTGAACATGATATTCAAGAAGCAATAAAACAAATAGCTTCGAATGCAGCAGCTGGTCTGAGTCAGTTTACAGCACTCCTATTTAAAAACTGTGCCAATCAGCTGAGTGCTCCGCTATGTATTTTTTACAAGAACAGTCTTGATACGGGAAATATACTGAATAGCTTAAAAATGGCGAATATCACACCAATACATAGAGGGGGTTTCAGAGCTCAGACTTCAAATTATAGACCAGTTGCTCTAACCTCCCATATTATTAAGAACATTGAAAAAGTAATAGTAGCCAAGGTAAAATATCATCTTGAAGAAATGAATGAAGACCAACATAGCTTTCGAACGGGACGCTCTAGCCTGTCACAGCTCTTGACCCACTATGAAACAATATTAGATGCATTTGAACACAAAAGTGTTGACATTGTCTACTTAGATTTTACCAAAGTTTTCGATAAGGTGGACCATGGGGTGCTTCTCCACAACATACGTGACTTAGGTATCCCATGAAAGCTTGGGCTGTGGCTGCACTGCTTCCTCAAAGACCGAGAACGAACAGTGGCGGTGGCAGGTGCATTTTCAGACCCGTTACTCATCACTAGTGGAGTGCCGCAGGGGTCCGTGCTAGGTCCTCTGCTCTTCCTTATGCATATCCATGATATAAATGAACATGTGCTCTACTCGTAAGTCTCTTCTTTCGCGGACGATACAAGGGTGTTAAGGGATGCTGACGCTGATCTGCTACAGACTGACCTGCAATCTCTATTCGTGGACGGAGCTCAACAACATGTCTTTTAACAACAACACATTTGAACATGTAAACTACAATGGTAAAAGGAATGATGAAAATATTCACACTTACACAGCATAAGATGGATCTTGTATTGAAACAAAAGAACATGTTAGAGATCTGGGAATTATCCTAAGCTGTGAGGGAGACTGCGACCCACATAGCCGGTGTGGCTAAAACAGCTCGAAGCCAGACAGGCTGGATCTTACGGACCTTTCGAACGCGAGACACTATACCTATTTTGATGCTCTATAAATCCCTCGTCACCCCATTGCTGAAGTATGGTTGTCAACTTTGAAGTCCGTGGAAAGGGGGAGAAAAACAGCTACTAGATGCAGTTCAGCGCTCATTTACAGGTACGATCGCTAATGTTCGGCACTTAGATTACTGGGAAAGATTACAAGCATTAAATATGTATATACACTCACTTGAGAGATAGAGGAAAAGATACTCCATTCTATATATTTACAAAATTATGATTGGCCATACAATAAACAACCTAACTATCAGTTTCTATGACCATCAACGACTTGGTCGCCTCTGTCATGTTTGGAGGGCACACACCAGAGCAACCACCAGGATCGTCTTAAGACGCTCAAAGAAAATGCCTTCGCTAAAAGAGGGCCACTTATCTTTAACGCACTACCGAGACATCTGCGTGACTACAGTGAACCTAGTCTTGAAAATATAAGAAAGAACTGGATAAATTACTCTGGACACTCCCTGATCAACCCAAACTGCCACATTACCATGCACCTACAGGCCGAAAGCAACAGCATCCTAGATCAGCTGGCCATGAGGAGGGCAGATGGGATGTATTAGTGGTTGCGCATCAACGTGGCCACGGGCAGAAAATGCGGGGCCTTTAACTGCACTTCCGGGTTTGGTTGGGGGTGTGGTGTTTTACGTGTTTTGTGTGTGTGTTTTGGGTTGGTGGTGTGTTTTGTGGGTGGTGTGTGTGGTGTTTTGGGGTGTTTTTGTGTACAGGGTATCGATTTATGTATGTGTTTTGTGTTTTGTGTGTGTGTGTGTGTGTGTTGTATGTGTGTGGGGGGTTTTTGTTGTGTGTTTTTTGTTGTGTGTGTGTGTGTGTGTGTGTGGGCGAAAAACAAGTATAAAGAAACACTTTGGAGAAGGTGTGGGATCGGGGGGCAAATCAAACAATTTTTGGATCACGAAACCCAAGGGTTTTTAAAACCAAAAAAAGGATCTGGGGGGGTTTATGTGTTTCCAATATAAAAATTCTCCGTGGCGTTGGGGAAACAGATTTCGTCCAAGAATACTAAAAAAGGAGGGGTTTAATAGTTAGCGCGTGACTTTGTGAAAAATATCGCGCGACTTTGTTTTTCCCCTTTCCTCTTTCCTTTCCCCTTTCCCCCCCCCCATCCTCTCTCTCTCTCCCCTCCCCGGGCTCTCCTCCTCTTTTCTCTCTCTCTCCCCTCTCTCCCCTCTCTCTCTTTTCCCCTTTCCCCCTTCTCTTTTCCCCTCTCCCCCTCTCTCTCTCTCTCTCCCCTCTCTCCTCCTCTCTTTTTTTCCCCTTTTCCCCCTTCCCCCCTCTCTCCCCTCTCTCTCTCCCCTTCTCTCTCCCCCTCCCCTCTCTCTCCCCCTCTCTCTCTCTCTCTTCCCCTCTCCTTCTCTCTCTCTCTCTCTCTCCCCTCTCTCTTCTCTTCTCTCTTTTCTCTCTTTTCTCCCCCTCTCTTTTAAAAGGCGCCCCAAACGATCAAAAAACCTTTAACAAATTTCAGGTTTTTGGGCAAAATAAAACGGAAGCCCGTTCACGAAACCAATTGTTGGGCGACTAAATTTCCGAGGACGGGGGGGTGGAGTCTTTTGGGGTGGGGTTTCAAGGGGGAGTGCCCAAAAGGAAGCGCTTCTTTTTCCCGGGAGCCAGACTCGACCCCTCACTGCGCCTGCGATAACGTCCACCAAAAACCCCTAATGATAACACTCTCTATGCCCTTTTCATGCAGGAACAAACGACGTGTACTTAGGGGATTTTTAAGAAATCCCTGGACTTTTACAAAAAGTTGACCCGGGAATTCAAGACTAAAACTAATCATTCTTATTTCTGGAATTCTCCCAAGACTATGTGTGTGCCGCGTTTTTTACGACCAAGCGTTCAGCCCCAATAACCGGGCAAAGGTCCTTTTTGCACAGGGAAGGTAGACTTCGAAAACTTCTGGAAAAATTTTCAAACGGGGACCCCTCCTGGTTGAGGATTTCCATCCTTTTTGGGGGAACGGATCCCCCCTAAGCCCCTTTTTCCACGCAAGATTAGGGCTCTGCAAAATTTAAAAAATTTTTTCCCTTCAATAAAAAAACAAACGGCGGAGGCGGTAACATCCCTTTAAACCCCCCCTTTTCCCTTACCCCACACCAAACGCGGGTTCACGTTCCTTTTCCCCGCAAAATACAAATAAAAGTAACGAAATCAAGCCCCCCTGTTACAGTGGACCCTAGACCCCCCTGCCTGAAAACCCCCTCAGGGGGAAAGGTTACCAAAACAAACAAAGGGAAACCTTAAATTACTCTACAAAAATGCCAAAAAAGAAATTTTTTTAAAAGCGTAAAAATTTTTTTATTTAGCATACTTTTTGTTCCCGGAAAACCCGCCCGAAAACTTTAGTATCACTAAAAGGGGTTTGGTAAACAAAAAAGATAAACACTTTTTTAGCTGAAATAGCCATTCCAGGCTATAAAAACATTCCAAAATTGTCGCACGCATAAAGCAGGGGGAAAGGTGCCCATTCTTTACATCAAAGAAAATTTAAACAATGGGAAATGATAAAGAAAATTCAAAAAAATTATGACTCATCTCGAAAAGTTAAGCTAAGGGAAAATTTCCTAACTTTTGGGGAAAATTATGGGCCTTTCCCCAAATAAAATTTGGGGGAAGTCAAATTGCCTCCTCTATGACGAGAAAAATTCCCGTTGCCCAACAATAATAACGATAAAAATTTAAATATGTGGAGATTTTAACCTACCCGTATAAACTGGAATAAAATTCTGCTAAATAGGAAGGTATCCCGTTTGGGCTTGATAGGGAAAAACAAAGGTATTTTAAAAAATTCAGGTGGCCCCGTGAGCCTAAAAGGGGGATAATAAGAAACCCTAGATTTTTTTTTTCCCCTACCGACTTTGGGATCTGATTAAATTACTGGGGGATATATGAACGTCTACCAAACAGCGATCCAGGTTAATCAAATGGGGCCCAAAAATTGCAATGTAGACATCACAAAAAATCGGTTTTTTAATTCCCAATTAAAATTTAAAGCGGATTTCACAAAGATCACGGGTTTTAAGGGCGAAGTTGAGGGGAATTAAACCTACAAAAAAGGTAAAAATGCAAAAACATTGTAATGTTTAAACAAAAAAAATCCGATCGGGGGTTTTTAAAAACATTTTCCCCAAATGGTAAAAAAAACGTTTTGAAAAAACAAAAAAACCCCATTTGGTTTGACTAATGAGATTCAACAAATCTTGCAAAAGGCGCCCGAGCGTATAAAAGTTTACAAGCATCAAATGCGGAGGGGCGTTATAAAGAATACAATGACGAAAAACGACGTTGCCAAGGGATTAATTAAAAACTAAAAGCGCGAGTATGAAAAAAAAAATTGAAAAGGGAATAAAATAAAAACCCAAAAGGTTTTTTTCAAAAACTTTTTCAAAGTAAAAAAAACGTAAAAAACAGTGGGGGCCCCAACTGAAATAAAAATAAATCTTGGTAAATGAAATAAGAGCATGCAGCCCGTATTTAAATTCTTATTTTTAATGCGGTTTTTAAAAAAGGGAAGACGACCCCCCATTACCAGAACCATAAACATTATGCGGGACTCAAAAGTGATAGATTGAAAAAAAGGAGGGGATAACATATCAAGTTCAAAGTATTTGCAGAAACTTGACCCAGAAAAAATCCGTGGGGGGGGACGAAATTTCCCGCGATTACTTCGCAAATGCCCCCAGTAAATTTTCCCCTTTTTCCACTAAAGATTATCCTCAAAAAATCGCTAATGGAAAAAATGTTCCTAGTTGGGGAAATTACTAATTTTACCCGTATTCAAAAAAGGGAGTAAGACCTCAAAAAAGTAATTATGGGCCCAATTGTCTAACGTCTGTGATTGAAAAACTTTTTTGGGAAAATTTGCGGGTAAAAAAAAAGGGGTCTTTTCTCGATGAAAAAAAACCAATTTTAAAATTTCCCAGAAGGGGAATTTGGGAAAAAAGAGATCCTGCTTAACAACCTACTCGGTTTTTTTTAATGTAATTTTTCAACTGGGACGTGGGGAAAAATTTCCCCCGGTGTAATATACCTTTTATTTTTCCCCGAAAGCCTTCGATCAGGGTTTTTCCCCCAAAACGACTTTTGACCAAGCTGGGGGACCTGGCTTGGGGGACAACTATGTTCATGGATTGGCGATTGGCTTTTTAAAACGTAAACAAAGGGTAAATAAAAAATGGGGAAACTCTGAATTTTGGGTTTGATGTTACTAGTGGGGTTCCTCAGGCTCGGGCTTGGGTCCCCCTCTTTTTTTTTTATATATATCACGATCTGGACTGCGGACTTTTTAACTAAAATATCGAAATTTGCAGACAAAACCAAATTTGGGGGTTTAAAACATATACTAAGAAAAAATGCGAAATCATACAAATGACTCGACAAAATATAAGACTGGATGATAAATGGCTTTTGAAATTCAAATTTCCCTAAATGTAAAGTAATGCCTATAGGCAAAGTACCCAAATATAAATATCAAATGCAAAAAATCGTTTAAATGAAGTACAGCAAAAAAAGGATTTTTGGTTTCAAACATCATAAAGATCTTAAAACCAGTCCGCTTTTCCTAGCTGCCAGTAAAAGGCAATATTATGTTGGGCTTTATTAAAAACCAAAAATTTTAACACAAAACCCCCGAAAAATAATGACCCAATTATACAAAGTCCTTGGTTAAGGGGACACTTTGGGAAAATGCCTCCAATTCTGTCGCCCTTTTCGTAAAAAACCAAGCAAAATTGGAATCAGTGCAAAAAAAGCAACCCAAAAAAAAATTCCCTTTTCTGCGAAATTCATTTATGAAGAGAGAAATGCGGAAACTTTTAATTTTTTTTCCCTTAAAAGGGTCGTAGAATCCGTGGGGGCTTGATTTGAAACCTTAAAATCCCAAAAAGGGTTTGATTTTCATTAATCAAAAACCTATTCGAGCTTTTAACTCAAGTGGAAAAAACAAAAAAATTTTGGGTTTTAAAAATAAACGGTCCCAAAGTTTCATCATGATCTCCGTAAAAATTAAATTTTAATGTGGGGTCCTGTTGGGTCGATGGAAAAAGTTACCAACAAATGTTGTCGGGAAACCCCCCAATAACTCCCTTTAAAAGCAGACTTGAAAGCGCACTGTAAAATAAAATGGGGGATTAAAATGCCCTGCGAATTCATATTTAGTCCCCCGGATCGGGTTAGTTGTATGGTAAAATGGGGAGTTTTTAGTTATATATTCATACCCCTATTTTTTTTGCAAATATGAAACTTCCGTGTTTTCCCATCTTCTTTTTAAAGGGCCTGGTAATCCTTTTTCCAAAGTTTTTCCTTTACAATATTGAAAAGTTAGTAAAATATGTGGTTTTAGGCAGATCCCCTTGCTATGGACCAATAGGTTTTCCTGGGTTTTTGTTTTCCTATGTAAAACCTTGTAATCCCCCCCTCCTCCCTCCTCCCCCCTCCTCCTCCCCCTCCTCCTCCTCCTCCCCCTCCTCCCCCCTCCTCCTCCTCCTCCTCCCTTTCCCTTTTTCCTCTTCCTCCACCTCCTTCTCCTCCACCTCCCCCTCCTCTTCCTCCTCCTCGTCCTCCTCCTCCTCCTCCTCCTGTTCTTCTTTTTCACTTTTTTCAATACGCAAATTAACTAGTTTTTACCTTTATTACTAAGGTAATTACGCAAATTAACTAGTTTGTTATTGTTGTTCTTCTTCTTGTTCTTCTTCTTGTTCTGCCTCTTTTTGTTTTTCTTCTTGTTCTTCTTCTTGTTCTTCTTCTTTTTCTTCTTGTTCTTGTTTTTCTTGTTCTTCTTCTTGTTCTTCTTGTTCTTCTTCTTGTTCTTCTTCTTGTTCTCCTTTTTATTGTTTTTCTTCTTGTTCTTCTTTTTGTTCCTGTTCTTGTTCTTCTTCTTGTTCTTGTTCTTCTTGTTCTTGTTCTTCTTGTTCTTCTTCATATTCCCTTTTTGCTTTTTTTTTCTTTTTTCTTTTCTTCTTGTTTTTTGTTCTTTTTCTTCTTGTTCTTCCCTTTTTTGTTCTTCTTTTTGGGTTTTTCTTGTTCTTGTTTTTTTCTTCTTTTTCTTTTTTCCTCTTCTTGTTCTTTTTTCTTTTTCTTCTTCCCTTTTTTTCTTTTTTGTTTTCTTGTTTTTT
>JACEEZ010026327.1:0-10000 GCA_016584305.1 Chionoecetes opilio
TTTTTCTTTTTAAATAAAGGGTTTTTAAAATTTAATTTTTATGAAAAAAAAGGTAAAAAATAAAAAAAAATTAAAATATATTAAATTTTAAATAATAATAATAATAAAATAAAAATAATAAAAATGTAATATTAATTGTAGTTTTCAGAACTTTTTTTATGCGGAATTATTGCTTGTTACCTTGCTATACATTTTAGCTACTCTACACTGCTCTGCTCTACTACTCCCACTACTACTACTTTTACTACTACTGCTACTACTACACTACTACTATACTACTCCCCTTTACTACTAACTCCTTCCCTACTCTACTACTATTTTTGCTACTACTATTTCTACTCCCTACTACTACTACTACTACCTACACTCTACTCTACTCCTACTACTATACTACTCTACTACTTTATAAACTGAATGGAAAAAAAGAAAATAAACACGTAAGATTTAAATCAACCTGTTTTTTTCCTACTGTTTATAAAGAATTGTAATGTTTTCCTACTTTGGTTAGGTAAAATCTCTCTCCCTCTCTCTCTCTCTCTCTCCTCTTCTCTTCTCCTCTCCCCCTCGCCCCCCTTCCCCGTCTCCCCCCCTCCCCTTTCTCTCTCTCTCTTCCCCCCGGCCCCCCCCTGGAAGCCTCATTGGCCCAAAGCCCCTCCTCCCATCACGGGTCTTCCCGTCTTACAAATTGCAGCCCCTTCTCCCCTTCCCCTCCCCTCCCTTTCCCCTCTTCTCCTCTTTCCTTCCCCTCTCTTTCCCCCTTTTTTTTCCCCTCTTCTTTTTCCCCTTTCCCCCTTCCCCTTTGACTGACCCGGCCTATGCAGATTTGGCTCTCTCTTTTTTTTTCTCTTCTCTTCTCTCTCTCCCCTCCCCTCTCTCTCTCTCCTTCCCCCTCTCTCTCTCTCCCCTCCTCTCTCCTCTCTCTCTCTCCTCTTTCCCCTCTCCTCTCTTTTAAAAGGGTTTCCCGTCAAATTTTAATTTCCCCCAAGACCTAGTGGTGGTGGGGGTGTGGGGATGGTGATATAGGGGGGTGGGGTGATGGTGGTGGTTGTGGTGGTGATAATGGTGGTGGTGGTGGTGATGGTGATAATGGTGATGGTGGTGGTGGTGATAATGGTAATGATGGTGATGGTGATGGTGGTGGTGGTGGTGATGGTGATAATGGTGATAGTGGTGGTGGTGAGGCTAAGAAACATGCTTATTTTGGGTGTTTGGGGTGAGGTATACAGTATATATATTTATTATTATAATATTGCTGTGTACAGGTAAACGTTTTCAAGGTGAGGAGAGAGTGTCAATATCGCGTGAGAGTGTGATACCCCCTTGGAAGAAATATTTACCCATGCCCCCCAATGCCCCCCCCCCCCAATGCCCCCCAATGGCCTCTCACTCCCCCATGCCATCCCCCCCAATGGCCTCTCACCCCTCCCATGGCTTCTCTCACCCCCCCATGGCTCCTCAACCCCCCATGGCCTCTCCCCCCCCCCCATGGCCCCTCAGACCCCCCATGGCCCCTCACCCCCCCATGGCTCCCCCCCATGGCCTCTCACCCCCCCCCCATGGTCCCTCAGACCCCCTATGGCCCCTCACCCCCCCATGGCTCCTCACCCCCCCTTCTTCCCCCTCTCCCCTCCACGGCACCATAACAATTAGCTGAAGGCGCTGCTATATGTAGACAGGTGTATGATGGGTGTGTTGTGTGTGTGTGTGTGTGTGTGTGTGTGTTGTGTGTGTGTGTGTGTGTGTGTGTTTGTGTGTGGTTGTGGTGTGGGGTGTTCCCCCCTCCCTCATACCTCACGATGTAATGTTACGTTCTTGAGACACGCACACACACCACACACACACACACACACACACACACACACAACCCCACACACACACACACACACACACACATACACAACACACACACACCACACACACAAAACACATACATACTGCCGATACGTCATATTTAATGCTACTATCGAGTGATCCCATATTTCAACTCTCTCTCTCTCTCTCGTCTCTCTTTTCTCTTCTCCTCTCTCTCTTTTCTCTTTTCTCTCTCTCTCCTCTCTCTCCTCTCTCCCCCTTCTCTCTCTCCCCTCTCTCTCTCTCTCTCTCCACACACACCCCAAAACACACACACAAGGATAAAGGGGGACCACCTGCAGCCAATAAAACAGTGCGCTTGATCCGAATATAAACCCTGAAGGAGGAGGAGGAGGAGGAGGAGGAGGAGGAGGAGGAGCAAATGTGGGGTTTGATGCAAAAGTGCTAAGTGAGGGGGGTAGTTAGTAGTATTTAGTAGTAGTAGTAGTAGTAATGTAATATTTTAGTAGTAGTAGTAGTAGTAGTAGTAGTAGTAGTAGTATTAGTAGTTATAGTAGTATTTGGTAGTAGTAGTAGTTTAGTAGTAGTAGTAGTTGTAGTAGTAGTAGTAGTAGTAGAAAGTGTAGTAGTAGTAGCAGTAGCAGGTAGTAGTAGTAGTAGTAAGTAGTAGTAGTTATGTAGTAGTTGTATGTAGTAGTAGTAAATAAGTAGTAGTAGTAGTTGTAGTAGTATAGTAGTAGTAGTAGTAGTATTGTAGTTAGTAGAAATTTAGAAAGTGGGTGTAGTAGTAGTAGTAGTAGTAGTAGTAGCAGTAGTAGTAGTAGTAGTAGTAGTAGTAGTAGTAGTGTAGTAGTTGTAGTAGTTGTAGTAGTAGTTAGTAGTAGTAGTAATGCAGGTGGTGGTACTCTTCTATTCATACATACATACATACATTTACATACATACATACATACATACATACATACATAACATACATACATAAATACACACGAGTACACACACATAAACACATACACATCAGAGAATCACTAACGTTATGATTACACATATATACATCCTTGATCTTTATTCTCCCATGTATTATGTATGTATACTCTCCATAACACACACACACACACCACACACACACACACACACACACACACACATACGTACACACATAATCGATAATGAACCCAGAGTATTGTTGACAAAGACATAATACCCCTTCCCTTCCCTTCCCTTCCCTTCCCTTCCCTTCCCTCCCTTCCCCTCCCTTCCCTCCCCTTCCTCCTCCCTTCCCTCCCCTTCCTCCTCCCTTCCCTCCCCTTCCTTCCTCTTCCCTTCCCTTCCCTTCCTCCTCCTTCCATCCCTTCCTTCTCCCTCCCCCCTTCCTTCCCTTCCCCCTTTCCCCCTTCCCTCCCCTTCCCCCTTTTTTTTTTTTTTTGGGGTGTACAAAAGGTCTCTACTCTCTAATCACAGGCGGGTCTCAACGGACAGGTGCTAATCATAGGTAAGGGAGGGAGGGGAGGGGGGAGGGGAGGGGGGAAAAAAGGGGAGGGGAAAGGGGGGGAAAAAAAGGGAGGGGGGGCAGTGCAGTAAGTAGTAAGTAGTAGAGTAGTATTTTGGGGTTTTTTTTTTTCTTTTATTAAAAAAAAAAAAAAAAAAAGGAGAAAAAAAAAGGTTTTGTATTTTTTTTGGTAGTTAGAAAAAAAAGTTAAAAAAAGAAAAAAGGAAAATTTTTAAAGAAAAAAGGGGGGGGAAAAAAAGGAAGGTTGTAATTTAGGTAAAGGGAGGGGAGGGGAGGGGGGAGGGGAGGGGGGAGGAAAGGGGAGGAGGAGAGAGGGGGAAAGGAGGGGGAAGGGAGGGGGGGAAGGAGGGGAGAGCAAGGATAGGGGGCAATAAAAGGGGGTTTTTTTAATTAACCCCCCAAATTACCTAAATACTTTCCTACATTAAATTTTTTTTCACAAATAAAAAACCTCCCAAACAAATTTGGTTCCCTTCCCCTTTTTTAAAAAATTTCACCTTCACGGGGAACTGGAAAACTAAACCCCGGTTTTGTTAAACCCCCTTTTATTGTTTTTCCCCGGTTTTTTCCTTTTTATTAAAAAAAAAAAGGATAATTTTCCCGGCAAGAATCCATCCACAAAATTTTTTTTCCCGGGAACCAAACCAAAAAAAAACTCGTTTACAAACTCTCTCCCCAACAATTTCCCCAAAATATTTTTGCCGCTTCCCCTTCCCTTTCCCTAAAACCTCCCCCCCTTCCCCCCTTTCCCCTTCACCCCCCCTTTTCCCCCCCCATTTCCCCTTCCCTCCCCCCCTCCCTTTCCCTAACCTTCCCTAACCCTCCCCCCCTTTCCCTTCCCCCTCCATTCCAAATTTTCCCCTTCCTTTCCCCTTTTCCCATACCTTTTCCCACCCCCGCCCTTTCCCACCCCTTTCCTTGTTGCCCCCCCCCTTTTTTCATTGCCCCCCTCTACCCCTTTCCTTTTCCTTCCCTTCCTTTTCCCCCTATTGGGGGCGGTCAAAAATTTCACTCACTCTCTACCGGGGCCCCCCCCAAATTTGCACATAACCTGCGGTTCCCAGGGAAACCCCTTTATATTTTTAAAATTCCTCCCCCCCTTTTCCTAAGGGCGGGGGGGACCGGTTTTTGGCCATGGGGTGGGGGGGGAGGAAAAGGGAAAAGGGGGGGAAAAAGGGGGATAAGGGGGGGGGGAACCCGGGAAAAATTTGGGGAAATAAAGGTGGGGTTTAAAGGGAATTTTTGGCCCCTAAGGGGTCTCAAAACCAAAATTTTTTTTTTTACAAGGGTGCGGCCCCCCGGGTTTTGCCACTAAAGGTCCTTTTTCCTTTTCCATTTTCCTTACTGTTTTTTTCCCGGGAAACCGGGAAACCCCTTCCCCCCTCCCGGGTTACCTTTTTATTTTTTTTCCCCTTGGCAACCACTTTTGACAAAAAGGGGGCTTAGGGGTTTTTCCAAGGGTCCCCAGAATTTTCCATATTTTTTTCCGGCCACCGGGGAAAATTTGGGACAAGGGTGAAAAAAGGGACTTTGGCACTTTTAGCGTCCCGGTTTCTCCCGGGGACTTTTGGGCACTAAAAGCGTTTTTTTCCGTCTCCCGGATTTTGGCACCTTTTTAGGTTTGCCTAAGGGAAAAATTTCCTTCCGGCGGTCAAGGGACATTTTTGCACAAAACGTGCGGTCTCCCGGGGGGACATTTGCACTATAGCTTTTGGATCAAACCACCTTTGCACTTTAGCGTTTCCCCCCGGGGTCTCCCGGGGACCCCTTAGGGGGTTCGGAAATTTTCACTAAAAAGCCCCCCCCGGCCCCTTCCCCCGGGGCTTTCTTTATGCGGGGGGTTCTCCCGGGGCCCCTTTTGCACATGGCTTGCGGTCTCCCGGGGGGACATTTGCATTTAAAAGCGTGCGGTTTAACCGGGGAACATTTCCCTAAAAAAGCTTTGGGGGTCTCCCCCGGGAAAAATTTTTGCCAAAACTTTCCTCTTCCCCTTTGCCCCTATAGGTTGGGTTTCCACCGGGTTTTTTTTCCCATTTAAAAGCGTGGGGCCCCTTCCCCCGGGGGGGGACATTTCCCCACTTTTAAGCGTGGGTCAAACCCAGCACTATGGGTTTGCCGGCTTCCCCGGGAAAAACCATTTTTGCACTACAGCTTTTTGCCCGGGTCTCCCGGGGCCCCCTTTTGGCCTTTTTGGGCGGTCCAACCCCTTTGCCCCTATAGCTTTTCCCCCGGGTCTACCGGGGCCCTTTATATAGCGGGGGGTTTTCCCTCCCGGGCCTTTGCACTATAGCTTTTGGGGGTTCTCCCGGGACTTTTTGCATTTCCTAGCTGCGGCCCAAACCGGGGAAACATTTTGCACTAAAGCGTGCGGTCTCCCGGGAAACTTTTTTGAAATTTATAGCGTGCGGTTTTCCCGGGAAACTTTTGCACTAAGCTTTTGGGGGTTTTCTCCCGGGAAAACATTTGCACTATAGCGTGGGGTTCAAACCGGGGGGACTTTTGCCCTTAAAAGGGGTGGGGGGTTCCTACCGGACATTTTTGCCTATACCCGGGGGTTAAAGGGGAAAAATTTTTGCACTAACCCTTTTGGCGGTTTATTTTGGGCTTTTCCTAAGGGGCCCCCCAAAACCACATTTCCACTATACCGGGGTTCCCGGGACATTTTGCACATAGCGTGGGGGTTTCCTCCCGGGACATTTTTGCACTATAGGGTTCGGTCAAACCAGGGAAACTTTTTGCACTATAGCGTCCCGGTTAACCGGGACATTTGCACTATAGCGTGCGGTCTCCCGGGACATTTGCCCCTATAGCCGCGGTCAAACCGGGCCCTTTTTGGGCACTATAGGGCTTTTGGGGTTTCCCCCCGGGGACTTTTGCAACCCATAAGCGTGGGGCAAAGGGGGACATTCACTATAGCGTTCTTTTTTGGGGCCTTTTTGTTTGCGGCCCTTCCCGGGGACTTTTTGCACTAAGCGTGCGGTTTTTTCCCCGGGAAATTTTTTGAAACAAATAGCGTGCGGTTTTTTTAAAATTTTTTTTTTCCTTTTTTTTTAACCTTCTGTTTTTCCCCGGGGCCTTTTTTGAACTATAGCGTGGGGGCTCCCGGGCCCTTTTGCACTATAGCGTGCGGTCTCCCGGGGGGGACTTTGCACTATAGCTTGCGGTCTACCGGGACTTTTTTGAAACTATCCCCGTCTTTTTTCCCTAAGCCTGGGGTCTCCCGGGGGGGACATTTGCACTTTTGGGGCGTGGGGTTAAGGGGGAACATTTGCATTTTATTGCGGGGCGGTCTAGGGGACATTTGACTATGGGTTTTTTGGCGGTCTACCGGGCCTTTTGCACTATAGCTTTTGGGGTT
This sequence comes from Chionoecetes opilio, assembly GCA_016584305.1. Taxonomy (NCBI): domain Eukaryota; kingdom Metazoa; phylum Arthropoda; class Malacostraca; order Decapoda; family Majidae; genus Chionoecetes; species Chionoecetes opilio. The sequence continues at coordinate 6,681 of JACEEZ010026327.1, forward strand.
CCCGGGGGACATTTTTGCACTATAGCTTGGGTTTTTAACCGGGGGACTTTTTCCACTATGCGTGGGGTTTAAAAGGGGGAACCTTTTTTGCACTTAGCCTGGGTTTCCCCGGGACTTTTTTAACCAACTAAGCGTCGGGCCCTACGGGGAAACATTTCCCCACATAGCGTGGGGTTTCAAAGGGGACATTTCCCAAATAGGTGTGGTCTAAAAGGGACTTTTTGGCACAAATAGCATGAGGGTCAAACCGGGACTTTTCCACTATAGGTGTTGCGGGTTCTCCCGGGATTTTTTGCACTATAGCATGGGTTTTTTGGGGGGGAAAATTTTACACTTATTTGTGGGGGTTCTAGGGGGGACTTTTTGCACTATAGCGGGGGTTTCTCCCGGGAAAAATTTTGGCCTATACCCTGGGGTTTACCGGGATTTTTCACTAAAATGTGGGGGGCTCCCGGGACTTTTTGGGCCCCTATAGCTGCGGTCTACAGGGCCCTTTTTAAAACTATAGGTGGGGTTTCTCCCGGGACATTTGCCTATATTTTGGTTGGGGGGTTTTAGGGGGACTTTGCATTTATAGCGGGGGCGGTCTACGGGGACTTTTTCACTATAGTTGCGGTCTATCCCGGGACATTTTCCCATTTATAGCATGGTCTACAGGGGACATTTTTTTCAATAGTTGGGTCTACCGGGCATTTGCATTTAAAAGCGGGGCGGTCCCCCCGGGCCCTTTGAAACTTTTAAGGCCTGGGGTTAAAAACCGGGACTTTGACTTTTAGGGGGGGGGGTCTACCGGGGACATTTTGAAACAAATTTATTTTTTTGGGTCAAACCCGGGGAACAAATTTGAAACATGGGTGGGTTTCCCCGGGCCCTTTTTAAACTATAGCTTTAAAGGGACATTTTTTAAAACCCCCCGTGGGGGTCTCCCGGGACTTTTTCCCACAATAGCGTGCGGTCTCCCGGGGGACATTCCCAACCTGGTGGGGTCTCCCGGGGCCCTTTTGCCACTAAATAAAAAACCGGGGGGGTTTTTGCGGTTACCGGGGACATTTGCACTATAGCATGGGGTTTACCGGGCCCTTTTTAACATTAAAAGTGTGCGGTCTACCGGGACATTTCATATGGTTGCGGTCTACCGGGGACATTTCCTATAGTGGGGGGGCCGGTTTTTTTTACCAAGGGTTTTAAAAATTTGCCTTACATGCGGTCTCCCCGGGACTTTTTAAAATATAGTTTGGGGGTTTCTCCCGGGGCATTTTGCCCTAAAACTGCCGGTCAAACCGGGGAACTTTTTTCACTATAGGGGGCGGTTTTTTCCCGGGACTTTTTTCACTATAGTTTTCGGTAAAAAAAAAAAATAGGGACGGGAAACCTTTTTAAATTTTTATGTGCGGTCTACCGGGACATTTGCACTATAGTTTTTGCGGTCTACCCGGGACTTTTACATTAAGTTTTGGGTCTACCGGGACTTTGCATATACCCCGTGCGGTTAACCGGGAAAAATTTTGCACTTAGCTGCGGTCTACCGGGAAACCTTTGAAATATAGCTTTTGCGGTTTTAGGGGAAAATTTTTTGCACTATAGTTTTGCGGTCTCCCGGGGGAAAATTTGCATTTATGCGTGGGGTTCAAACCGGGACATTTGCACTATAGGGTGCGGCTCCCGGGGAACTTTTTTGCCCTATAGCGTGGGGTTTTAACCGGGACATTTGCATATACCCTTTTGCGGTCAACCGGGACAATTTGCCCCATACCCTTTGGGGTTTTCTAGGGGGAAACTTTTTTCCCACTATAGCTTTTCCCGGGGTCTCCCGGGAAAATTTGGGGCCTAAAAGCTGCGGTCTACCGGGGACATTTCACTATAGGGGTTGGGTTTTAACGGGGGAATTTCCACTATAGCTCGGTCTCCCGGGGGAAAAATTTTCCACTATAGGTGCGGTTTCCCGGGAACTTTTTTCCTTTATAGAGCTGGTTCTCCCGGGGGGGCCCCCTTAAAACACTATAGGGGGCGGTCTCCCGGGGACATTTGCACCTATGGGTTGGGGTTTCTAAAAAGGGGAACTTTTTTCACATAGGGGTGGGGCCCTACCGGGACTTTTGCCTATACCTTGGGCCCCCGGGAAATTTGGGCAATGCGTTTACCGGGAATTTCATATGGGCTTTTGCGGTCTAGGGGGACTTTGCACTATAGGGGGGCGGTCTACCAAAAACTTTTTCAAAATAGCTTGCGGTTTTCCCGGGGACATTTTGCACTATGGGTTTTTGCTTTTCTCCCGGGACTTTTTAAATTATAGTGGCGGTTTTTTAACCGGGAAAATTTGAAACTATAGGGTGGGGGTCTCCCGGGCCATTTTTAATTAAAAGGTGCGGTCTCCCGGGAAAAATTTTAATTATAGTGGGGCGGTCTCCCGGGACATTTCCACTATAGGTGGGGGTTCTCCCGGGACTTTGTCCATAGCTTTGGGGTTTCCCGGGGGACTTTTTAACACTAAAAGGTGCGGTCTAGGGACTTTCACTATGAATGGGTTTCCCGGGGAACATTTACATATAGGTGCGGTCTCCCGGGACTTTTGCACATAGCGTGCGGTCTCCCGGGGGACATTTGCACTATAGTGGCGGTCTACCGGGACATTTCCTATAGTGGGGGTCTCCCGGGGCCCTTTTTAAAACTATAGTGGGGCGGGTCTCCCGGGGACATTTGACTATGGGTGGGTTTACCGGGACTTTTTAACACTATATTTGTGCGGTCTCCCGGGACATTTTTCACTATGGGTTTTCCCGGGTTAAACCGGGGGACATTTGCCTAAAATTGGGGTTTTTCCCCGGGGAAACTTTTTAAAACTATAGTGTGGGGTTTTTTTCCCGGGGGGGAACTTTTTCCTTTGGGTTGGGGTTTCCCGGGGCATTTTCCCACTATAGTGTGGGGGTTTTTCCCGGGGACTTTTTCCTTAGTGTGCGGTTTTACCGGGACTTTTTCACAAATAGGTGCGGCCCTCCCGGGAACATTTTACACTATAGTGTGGGGGTTTCTCCCGGGAAAATTTTGCACTATAGTGGCGGTCTGGGGGGAAAACTTTTTCATTATAGTGTGGGTCTCCCGGGGAAATTTGCACTATAGGGGGCGGTTACCGGGACTTTTTGCACTATGGGTTGCGGTCTACCGGGACATTTGAACTATAGGTCCCGGCCCTTACCGGTTTTTTCACTATGGGTTGGGGGTTCTACCGGGACTTTTGCACTATAGGTGGGGTTTAAACCGGGGACATTTGCACTATAGGGGGGCGGTCTCCCGGGGGACTTTGGGGCACAAAAAGGTTTTGC
>JACEEZ010026327.1:15000-20000 GCA_016584305.1 Chionoecetes opilio
AACTTCCGTATAGGGACTGAAAGCTCACACACACACACACACGCACACACACACACACGTTGCATCACTGGCCTTCCTCTGCAGATAAGCGATGCCTGAGAGACCTACTAAAAGGCAGTACAGCACAGGCACTACCACCATCACCCCCCTCTCTCTCTCTCTCTCTCTCTCTCTCTCTCTCTCTCTCTCTCTCACTACAGGGATGAAAAACCACAACCTTAGTCATGTCTCTGCTCTCTCTCTCTCTCTCTCTCTCTCTCTCTCTCTCTCTCTCTCTCTCCCTCCTCTCTCTCTCCTCTCTCTCTCTCTCTCTCTCTCTCTCTCTCTTTCAAAACCACACCCTTAGTCACGTGATACAGAAAAAAACAGGTCAGGAGGGCAGTGGTAGGGAGGCTAGGGGGGGGGCGGCTCTCCCCCTCCCTTCTTTGGACGCTTAGGTGAGTGGCAGGGACAGGTGAGACGGACAGGTGATGATAACAAAGGTAACAAAGGTAACAAAAGTAACACAGGTAACACTTCAATGCCATACCTTGCCTCTTAAACCCCCTGTTTTTACCTGCCTGCCTGTCTGTGTTTACCTAGTTGTGTTTTACAGGGCCTGAGCTACCTACACTCGTGGGGTCCCGTCTCCGTCTCTACATTTATCCAGTCTTTCTTTCGATTTCCTTCTTTTAGCCTCTTTCTTGTGTACCGAGAATATTACTAACTCTTTCTGTTTGCTATTTATATTCTCGCCTTTTTTTCTCTCTCTTTGTATTGTGTGCAACTAAGGTTTTTTTTGTTGTTTACTGGCTTGTTTATTTTATTTGTTCGTTTACCTGCCTGTCTGTGTACCGAGAATGTTACTGTTTCGTTTTTTTTGCTTATATTCTCGCCTTTTTTTTTTTGTTATGTGTGTGTCTGTGTGTGTAAGGCTTGTTTGTTGTTTATTTGCTTGTTTATTTCTACGTTTACCTGCCTGTCTGTGTACCGAGAATGTTACTCTTCCGGTATTTTTGCTTATATTCTCGCCTTTTTTTCTTCTTCTTTGTTATGTGTGTGTCTATGTGTGTAAGTTTTTTGTTGTTGTTTCCATGCTTCTTTATTTCTACGTTTACCTGCCTGTCTGTGTACCGAGAATAATACTCTTTCTATTTTGTATTCATATTCTCGCCTTTTTTTCTTCTTCTTTGTATTGTGTGTGTCTATGTATGTGTGTAAGGCTTGTTGTTGTTGTTCAATTGCTTCTAGGGCCTTATATTATGTTACCACTGAATAGTTTATTTATTTTTTGGATCTGTTTTCAAGGTATGCACATTTTCAGTTCTTTCTTACTTTGTCATTCTTTTTCTATGTATTAATTTTTGTTCAATAATGTTTGGCCACTTTTTTATTTAGTTTTCCGTTTTAAAAGTGGTCGGTCGGTCGGTCGGTCGGTCGGTCGGTCGGTCGGTCGGTCTCTCTCTCTCTCCCTCTCTCTCTCTCTCTCTCTCTCTCTCTCTCTCTCTCTCTCTCTCTCTCTCTCTTCTAATCGTACCCCAGGGAAAAAAATGCTGATCTAAACAAATGTTTTCCCTCCGTGTACCAATTGACAGTTAGTAAGTTTTGATGACGCAGTTGTTTCCTTAATCACCGCAATACCTTCGCTATCAGCTCATTATTACGATAAGAAACAACACAATTCCTGGAAACACCTTACGTAACATGATAATGTAATCCCTACATAGCTTTACCAACCACTTCACTTAAAATGTCGATTGTAATATGAAAAGGCGTCACGGATAATTTGCTTTTTATTCTTTTTCTGTATATATATTTCTTCGTTTTTCACCGCATTCTTTAATTTTGACTCATTTTTATTGTTGGTGACTATTTGACGTCGTTTTTTTTTTGTTGTTGTTTTGTTTCTGGAGTAATGTAAGGATGGAAGGGTGAGATAGGGGTAAAAAATATAATGCATGGGTTATGATTAATAATATGTGTGATGGCTAAAAAAAGAAAAACAATGGACACCGAGCTAATGATATAGATATGATAACAAAGAATTGGTATATAGAAATTCGGCTGGTACAGTACAGTGCTAAAATTGGTGAACTGCGCCTTTTTTTTTTCCTATTGCTTTCCTTAAATGCGTAGATACACGAGGCAGGTGGATGTGTTGAAATACGACCCACGCGTCTAGACTGTGCCTCACCGCCATGGCAGGGAGGCGACGCTCCGTCACAAGATTGATTGATGTTCATTTCAATTTTTGACCACCTAAATATTTTTGCATTGAGACGTATCATATACCGTCAGAATCGGAAAAGTGTGTTGCTTCCGAGACAGTAAATAAACATGCAATGCAAGCAAAATTAAATGAATAACAAGGAGTTCAATAAAAAAAGGTGAGAGAGGAAAATGTTTTTATGCACTATTTCGCTTTGGTATCATTATCTTATTCTAACTATAGTATACTGTAATTTATTTATATTCATGACACGCAGTAATGTCTCGTGAAGATGATGGTATGTTCAGTCTTCCTAAATATCATCTTATTCATCTGGTAGTTTGATAATACCATCACTGGGGCAGCACTGGGGAACTACAACACGTCCCTCGAATCGGGAAGGGTTGGATTTGCTCCGCACGACGCGCGCGGTGTTGAAAACCTCGATTTACAATTCCGCCAGCCTCACCGCCAGCCTCATGAGCCCTAGTCTGGACGGGCCTTTAAGAGAGAATCACGGGCTAAATAGAAAGCCCGTCAGTGTTCGGTATTTATAAATGTTAAGGGGGGGGGGGGGGGGGGATACGAGGAAACAAGGGCAGCGAGCGTAGGTAAGGAGAGGAGGTACGGGTGAACTGCACGATATGGAATGTACAGGCGCTATGGGACAACCAATGCTCCTTGTCCGACGTGTATAGAGTGGCTTCAAGAATGTGCTAATGGTCTAAGCACACCATTACATATCCTACACATGCATCCATTTCCTGAAGGCTCGGAAATGTACAGGATTTAACCCCTTCACACCCAGATCTTTCCTTTGCTATAAAAATTGTCTGTTGTCAGCCATAAAACTACGAAAAGTAACTAAATAAACCAAATTAGCTAGTGGACAAAGATACTAAACAGGTCATATCTATAAAAACGTTGCTTATATTCACTAAAAATCGTCTTATGGTAGTCATATTATAATGGAAATTACGTTCTGGTCTCAAGGGGTTAAGAGGAGGAGAATCAACATATGAAACCCAAGGCCAAGGAAATAGAGAAGGTCAAACCGCTAACCAAGTAAAGCCCAGTATCAATTTCACGTGGCTTGGCTTTCTTCATGAAGCTTGACGTCACTAAAGAAAAAAACAAAAGCTCTATACGAACTAAAACGGAGCTTGACTATAGAAGAAAACAAAAGCTTGAACTATACGAACTGAAACGAAGCTTGACTATAGAAGAAAACAAAAGCTTGAACTATACGAACTGAAACGAAGCTTGACTATAGAAGAAAACAAAAGCTTGAACTATACGAACTAAAACGAAGCTTGACTATAGAAGAAAACAAAAGCTTTGAAACTATACGAACTAACGGAGCTTGACTATAGAAGAAAACAAAAGCTTGAACTATACGAACTGAAACGAACTTGACTATAGAAAAAACCAAAAGCTTGAACTATACGAACTAAACGAAGCTTGACTAGTAGAAACAAAGCTTGAACTATACGAACTAAAACGAAGCTTGACTATAAAAGAAAACAAAAGCTTGAACTATACGAACTGAAACGAAGCTTGACTATAGAAGAAAACAAAAGCTTGAACTATACGAATTAAAACGAAGCTTGACTATAAAAGAAAACTAAAAAGGGAAGGATGGGTTAGTATAAAATTCCCTTCTAAATTCCCTTCTAAATTCCCTTGGCCTTGATCAAAACAAACCATTGTCAAAAACTCAACAAAAGAAAGAACACTCACTCAATTCCTGCACGCTGGTCTTATCAAGGGCAGTATCGTGTCAACATCTTCTGCAGACACTACTCGACGCGCTAACACCCTGCAGGAGAAACAGAAGGAGATTAGGATGAGAGGCAGGAGGAATAGAAGGAGATTAGGATAAGAGGCAGGAAAAATATAAGGAGATTAGGATAAGAGGCAGGAAAAATAGAAGGAGATTAGGATAAGAGGCAGGAAAAATAGAAGGAGATTAGGATAAGAGGCAGGATAAATAGAAGGAGATTAGGATAAGAGCTGGATAATCCTGTGTGTGGCAAGGTTTGGAGGTTAGGATTACACCACAATACAAAACAAATCATAATAAATACGTCAACCAAATCGATGCAGATAATTCATTAATAACAATGATGTTTTATTTTCTAAGGAATCAGAAAGACGAAACGTAAAAAAACACAGAGTATCAAAAACAGAGAAAAGAAAAGGAGAAACAGAAGATTAGGATGAATTTTTTTTTTATTATTTTACATCTGAAAGGACTGGCCAAGGGTTAGAAAAGACGAGTAACGAAAAACTCTCTTGTTGTCAGTCTCTGTATAAAGAAAAAAATCATATAGCTGGAAAATCATGAGTGTTGCAAGGCTATATAATTATGTTATTACGACGATGTTATGTAGTGTGTGTGTGTGTGTGTGTGTGTGTGTGTGTGTGTGTGTGTGTGTGTGTGTGTGTGTGTGTGTGTGTGTGTATGTGTGTGTATTCACCTAGTTGTATTCACCTAGTTGTATTTTACAGGGCCTGAGCGTGTGTGTGTGTGTGTATGTGTGTGTGTGTGTGTGTGTGTGTGTGTATTCACCTAGTTGTATTTTACAGGGCCTGAGCGTGTGTGTGTGTGTGTATGTATGTGTGTGTGTGTGTGTGTGTATTCACCTAGTTGTATTTTACAGCGCCTGAGCGTGTGTGTGTGTGTGTGTGTGTATGTGTGTGTGTGTGTGTGTGTGTGTGTGTTTTTCACCTAGTTGTATTCACTTAGTTGTATTTTACAGGGCCTGAGCGTGTGTGTGTGTGTGTGTATGTGTGTGTGTGTGTGTATTCA
>JACEEZ010026327.1:25000-100000 GCA_016584305.1 Chionoecetes opilio
AAAACGTGTAACAGAACCAGGAGCGTGTTAAGGCGACAGCTTGATGCCAATCCTAGCCTTGCAGCCAGAGAACTGAAGGAGGAAAATCATACTCTTCTTGGTAATGTGTCGCTTCGTACTGTACAGGAAACTTTGAAACGTGACCTTGGCTACAGGTGTTACTGGGCGCGGAATAAGCCACTGATAAATGACCGCCAAAGGAAGAAAAGGCTTCACTTTGCAAAGAAATACAGAGATTGGCCTCTCGACAAGTGGCGGGCTGTGCTGTGGAGTGACGAAAGCACATTTTGTGTGAGTGGAGGAGGACCAGCAAAAGTGTACCGTCGCCCCAGCTCAGACCCCACCGAGCCTCGCTACACACGAAAGACCACAAAACACCCTCCCAGTTTAATGGTGTGGGGTTGCTTTACTTTTCATGGTATTGAGAACTTAGTTATTTTCCCAAAGAACACAACTGTTAACAAAGTGGTGTATTTTGATCTTTTAAATGACCACCTGGAGGCCTGCTTTGAAAAGACACAGGCACAGATTTTCCAACAGGATGGAGCATCCTACCACACAGCTCGAGATGTGATACAGTGGCTTGATGACTGCAAGATTGAGAGAATAGATGACTGGCTAAGTAATTCTCCCGATATATCACTCATAGAAAATCTTTGGGCCATCATTAAAGGCAAACTCCGCTCACGTGACACCTCTACACTCCCCAAGCTTGAAATGGAGCTCCGAAAGTGTTGGGAAGAATTTAAGCCTGAGTTCCTTCAAAATCTTGCTGACAGTGCACCACGTCGCCTTCAAAGGGTCATCAAGAGAAAGGGCTACGCAACGAAATACTAACTACAATTGTAAATGTTGATATTCTACGTTATTTTGTTATAAACATGGTGCGTCATACGTGTAAACATTCCCTTTTCGGAGGCGCGCACTGATTATCCACGCAAACTGTATATACTACTGCTACTACTACTACTATATTATACTACTACTATTACTGCTACTACTACCAAGGGCTCATAAATATATTTCGGGGGGGGGGGGAGGCAATGACAATAAAACCATGAGCAATTTAAAAGCACATCACTTCACCCTGCGCGTTGATGCATGGCTAGATCACCCATCTTGCCTCCCGTTCTCCCTCCAAACCATTACTAGCCCTCCCGTCTAAGTCATGCATTGTTTGATTCATTCTTGGCTATGTCCATCCTCGCACAGAAAGTAAAGTACATAAGTTTTATACAGTATATGTGCCAATACAAGACTTTCTACTCAAAATTGCATACTCTTTCAGTTCTCCAAATATGTGACATACCGAGTAGTACCGAGACCACCGAGAGACATATCATCTCGGTGGCCACGGTAGTACACCCTGGATTTAACAGGCATTTGACATAAAATTTCCAATCTATTCTCGAACACACGGCGAAATTTCTCTGGGATGGCCTAGGCCCCTAGGGGGGCGGCCTAGGGTATCTTATATTCAAGGTACTCTAGGATGGCCCGTCACCGCCGCCCGTGCCACCCCTGGCTGCGCTACTGGCAGTATGTAGCCTAGTAGTAGAGTAGCAGTAATAGTAGTAGTAGTAGTAATAGTAGAAGACCATCTGCCCAACCCGGACTGTCATTGTTAATACTTTTGGCAGACTTATTCGTTTTAGGTATTTTTTCTCTCCTTTTAGCCGACCCTTTTATTTATTCACGCCTGGCCTTTGGGTCTTGCTCGCGGTAATGCCACAAGCTCAGTCAGGCACCGCACACCCACTGTACTACATAAAGAGGCTGTCAGGGGGTTGGCACTATTTCTATACCCATGCTAATATTGCTTCAACTTCTTTCTGTTTAACAGAAATATATGAATATGGGTGAACTATACAGTATATAGGAAGTCAGGCATATATGGGTTAACTTCCTATTTACTGAGTCATATTCATAGGTGGGTTTTTATTTTTTTTATACCGCCTAAATATCTCAAACTGTAAGTAATTTAATCTCCACGAGTCGCGTCGGCGACCGGTCACGACTTGCTGAGTCATCCAGTCGGTGCCGACTGCAGCCGATTTTGGGATGGCAGAAGCTCCAAAATCGGCGTGGTTGGCTCGGGTTGCCGCAGTTAGGGGATTAGTCGGCGACTAGTCCGCGATTGTCGGCGATAGTCGCGGACTAAAACGAATTTAACCGCCAATATTGTGTTGCGTCATGCGCCGACAGTCGCAGCACAACGGCAACCACGGTTGTCGTCGTGCGGCAACTGTTCCCAGCTGTGCTGCGACTGACACCGAATATGGCAAGCCTCTCCACCGACCGAAATCGGCGCAGACCCGCCCCGAGTGTATAGATACTATAGACTATAGAGCATGCACCACACAGTCGGGACCCCCCGCGCGCCGCTCCACGACTCCCACGACCTAACGGCGACGGTCTGGGCCTGACGCCAACCTACATGACGACCGGCACCGACACAGCATGACTCAGCAAGTCGTGACTGGTCGCCGTCGAGTCGTGAAGATGTGAACGGGGCTTAAGAGACGCCGTTATCGATTAAGGAAGGGGAAAGGTGATGAGGCGGAGGATTGGTTGAGCCTCAAGAAACGAGAGTGAGGAGGAGTCATCAAGAAATCATCATCAAGGCACCAAGAAAGTCACTCACTCAGTAAACTCATAGCCTTCCCTTCATCATATCGTGGTTCTCCATATACCGTACACAGTGCCATGAACAAACATATAAATAATCTCACTCAGTCCTACACACGCGATGAATGAAAGAAATATCACAAGGAAAACATGATGACACAAGATGGCTGGCTGGTTACTCACGGCAACAGCAGCTCAGTGAGTCAGTGGGACTCCTGCACCTCGCTTCCTGCCTTCACCCGGCCTGCCCGAAGCTTGCAGGCAGCCATGGTATCTTAACACATCACATCACAAACGGTAACGCTATAGTTTGATACCCGAATCCTTGAAATGTTACACAACAAACAAATAAAGAGTTAACGGCAGACCTCTCGTCCTGCACACCGCCGCCAAGCCTCTAGCTTCCTGCCTCCCGCTGAAGTTCACGAAGCAAGTACCAAACGACTCGCAAAGCCTCGACACTTTAGTTTCATTTCACAATTTTCTCCTTGAATCTTGTATTGTGACTTGCTTAACTTGTGTCTATCGTGAGCTTTAAGGTTCTTTTTAATGACAGTAAACGTGCCATATAATATATATATATATGTATACCTTGATTGTTGAAAGAATTACGATCACAATCACTTCACTAATTAACTGCTTCAATTGTTTCGAAGTGTCTCTGAGATGTATGAAAGAGAGAGAGAGAGAGAGAGAGAGAGAGAGAGAGAGAGAGAGAGAGAGAGAGAAAAAAAATATATATATATATATGTTCAATTTGTTAATGTTCTTTATTTTTGATAGAAAAAATAAGATTAAATCAAACAAAAAAAATCTGATTTTTTTTGTGTTTGTGTGCAGTGACGTAGCTACCGGGGGGGGCATGTGCCCCCCCATGAAAATCCGGTGCCCCCCCACTGACCAGGGGCATCAGAATGCCCCTGCGTTCCGTTTGCCTAGTGCCCCCCTACTCAGCTGTGCCCCCCAGGTGCCCCCCTATTGATAAGATACCTGGCTACGCCACTGCATCACGGGCAAACTCCTGTACACACACACACACAGGAGGCACACGAGGCGGCTGGAGGAAGGGCGAGGCAATCTTACAATACACATAAATACTGACTTATGGAGGACATAATGAGTTCACATTTGCAGAATCTATTTTTTATGCTATTTAGTCTTCACAGTACTTTGTTTCAAAGTTGTATATGGTAATTGTGACATCCGGCAGACAGTGGACATTATGCGAAAAAAGGTGGCAAGAAGACAAGATGACTATCTATATACGTACTTTGCTGACTGCCTTGAAACAGCTCAAAGTTTTACCAATCTCAAAATTCTATTGTAATTTACATTTCAGCCATAAATCTATTTGGTAATTTCAGTATTAGACGAACTGCCAATGTAATTTCTAATCAATATTGCAACTTAATACATATGAAGACTTACTACAAATTATATATTCATCTTCGCACTATATTTCATGGAAGTAATCTATCTGATGAATAAAGAAATGCAATGACTTTTCAGACCATACTAGGGAATATTTGTTTCCCTTCTTTTTCTGAGTCTAGTAATTTTGTCGCCACAGTGATAACATTTAGTGTAGCCATTTCTAATCATTATAAAAACAGAGAATATCTTTTTTCTTCTCTGGTACAAAAAATCTTACCAGTATAACACAAGACAGAAATGATGTGACTAAAAATCTAAATACAAAACAATGATCATGAATTCAAAGCACATTTTAACATCAAAGAAATATAGTCTACATACGAGATTGACTAGAGTGAAATGGTACTCCCCTATAGGAAAATATATTAATTATGAATAATGTAAGACCTTAAAATCATATCATTCATACATTCACCACTGGGAGACTTTGCTGCCTGTGTGTTGATTAAGCCCATTACTAGTCACGCCAACAACACACCGAGGACCACAGGTTAGTACAGGGATTGGATTCTTTCAATGCTAAAAAAGGGGGAAATGTGCCAGACATCAGAGGTCATATGGCACTATGGCAAAGCATAAAAAAGTTGAGAAAAGGTTATAGAGAAAGAGTGAAATGGTGAGGGAAGGGGAAAGAAACGGATTGTTAAGAGTAGGATTGATTGATTGATTTAATGCCAAAAAAAAGGTGATTTTTGATTTAATGCCAAAAAAGGGGAATATGCCAGACATCAGAGGTCATATGGCACTATGGCAAGGCATACAAAAGGGGAGGGGTTATAGAGAAAGAGTGAAACGATGAGGGAAGGGAATGGATTGTTACAGTAGGATGGTTAGATCAAATAAAGGATGTGTATTAGTTGGAGGAAGGAGATTAAATTACTCAGGGAGAAGTAGGGGGATTCTGGGAGAATGTCCGCAAGACAAGTAAGGTCGGGGAGAGGGAGGACAGATAAGGAAAAGAACTGGAACGGGCAGTAGTTATATGGGGGCAGGATAGTAGTACATGTTTAGAGTGGTTGGAGCTTTTCAATATCAAAACCATTAAAGTTTCATCTACACTATTTTTCATGCACACAACAGCAGTGTTTCTGAACCCAAGCAACACAGATTAGTGGCATTAGCATGGTTACGGAGGCTGCACCACAACAACACGGCAATCCAAACATGACATTGTACAAACACAAAGGGGTATGATTCCAGTTAGACACAGAATTCACTTTGGTGGACGAAACTAATTTTTTCTGGCGAGTTTTGAATTAATCTGTTAACCGTTTCTGTCACAAATCACTATTTTGTTTTGTTAGGTAAAGGTTAGGTTAGGTATAGGTTTGATTTGCAACAGAAACGGTTAGCAGATTAATTCAAAACGCATCAAAACTCACAAGAAAAAAATTGTTTCGTCCACCAAAGTGAATTCGGTATCAAACTGGAAATGTACCCACAAAGGTTAACAGAAACATATATAAAGTGGTCAGCTTATGGCAACACGACCTTTGCTGTGAGCCTAAACTACATTCAGACACTATTCTGACTCCACATCACATGATCCAATGTTAAGAAAATACCTTTATGATTCAAGCTGATGACCGAGAGGCTGCTACAAACTAGTCTATTTTTTTAACAAGGCAAAAAATCCATTCTATTTTAAGATCTCATTCTTAAAGTTATGCCTGTTTACCTGATAATATGGTTAACTATGATAAAATACCGCTGAAATTTAGAAGAAGTGTAGTATTCCCTTCTGGCATCAAATTTCAGTCAGTAAGTAGCAAGGGGTCAGGATTTTTTGCCTCATTAAAAAAACAGACTATAGGATTCCAATTTACTGTGTGAGTCGAAGCAAGTCAGTCATCATCAGATATTACCACAAACCCATCACTTGTATTTTGGGGTGAACACTTCAAAAAGTAAAACAAATATTTCAATATTTGACCACATACACACACACACACACACACACACACGAAAAAAGAGAGAGAAAAGTGTAGGTATATGAGTGGCCAAAAACAACTAAAGCAAAGTGCCAGAATGTCACTGCAACTGAGATCAATTAAATGAAAACAGCAACACTTCAATGCCTTTGAAGCCCAAGCACCCTGCCGCCGTGACTGCCAACACCCTGCCACTGATGCCACGCCTTGGAAGACCACAGAACACACCGAACCAAAGGCAGTAACGTTTTACATAACATTTCAGGAAAAAAATTCAGGCAGAGAACTTCAAGGCAAGCTAGAATAAAAAAAAAAAAAAAAAAAAGGCAAGCTAGAAAGAGCCTTCCCCAATGCCTGTTCTCTGCATAAATAACAAATTATGAAAATGACTCACCTATTGATTGAACACTTTGTAGAAGACTATATAAATGTTTTTGAAGCACTATAATGCCTGTAAAATCAGGCGACATAGTTTGCCATTATGCTTCTGGCACAGTTATGAATGTATTGCACAAAGGACCTGTTTCATTTTTTTCACATTGGCAACTAATGATCCACCTTGTTATGCCATAAGTAAAGTCAAAACAGTATGAACCATACCAAGTATCTTGTTCATATGATCATATCGGCAGTTTTCTTTAAAATCTGTTGACAAGGACTGTCACATTCCATAAACAGCAATGTTCCAATGAAACAGCCTGTGTTCCCTTTTACCACATAAATAAAACATCAAGATAAATACCAACACAAACTTATCTTTAGCACAAGTCATGTAGCAAAATAAAACTGTCTTGTACATCTGTATGTTTGCTATTCAGTCTGTGTAGTGTCTTTGCCCAGTGTATCCCAGCCTTGACTACCCACAGTGCACGTCACATTACAGGAGACTTCCTGGATCCTTGAAGGATAAGCATTATTAGTTCCCAATATCTCAGATGAAAGTTGATATAAATATGTATTTACATTGCATGCAAAATAGAATTAATATTTCATTATTGAGGACTGACAATGTGAGCTAAAAAGGTCAATATAAAGTTTATATTTACACTATAAAAATAAATGACTCATCTTTATCTGTACATCATAACTTTAGGACTCTGGTAGAAGCACATGTAGGCGTCACACAGGAGGCGGCGCGGCAGGTCCGGCAGCGCCTTGTTGTCCGTGACCGCGTGGAGCATCTGGCTGCCCTCGTCCCCGACCCACTGCATCAGGTCCCCGCACTCCACCACCGTGGGGATGTTGTAGCCGTGCTGCTCACCTGCACACACACGTCAGGGACACACTGTCAAACCTTACGTAGCAAAACCAGGAATTCTTATATGACTGAAAATACCCCCATGACGTTCCTATGAGGCCCCGAATGAGCACAGGGAGGATCAGCTCATCACAATCTATTCCTTCAATCCATGATTCCTTCAGTACATGATACAACACTACAATATTGAAAATAAGCAGCATGAATCAAAGGCTGACTGAATGAAATTGAATCAATGTCAAAAAGGGGGAAATGTGCCAAGCATCAGAGGTCATATGGCACTATGGCAAAGCATAAAAAAGGGGAGGGGTTAGAGAAAGAGTGAAACGGTGAGGGAAGGGGAGAGGAACGGATTGTTACGGTAAGCGGATTGTGAATGAATAAGCAGCCTGAATCAAAGGGTGCCTGCCCTGCCTCCGGCCTCACCCTTCCTGTCCGCCATGGAGTCAAAGAAGCACCAGGTGGCGTCGGCGCCGGAGCCGCACCGCGTGAACGCCACGTAGTGCGACGTCTCGATGCACACCACGGCAAACAGCTCCATGTACACTCTGGGTATTGTGCCGCAGTGGTCGGCCAGCATCTAGGGGCACAAAAGTACTCAACTATTAGCATTCACCCTCCTTACTTACAATAATCAAAGACTTATAAGAACATAAGAAAATAAGAAAGCTACAAGAGGCTGTGAGACCTACACGAGGTAGTTCCTGTTACTTAACTCTACCTACATCCACCTCTCTTCCCCATCCATGAATTTATCCAGACTCCTTTTAAAGACCCCAATAGACTCCGCATTGACCACCTGACGACTGAGTCCATTCCAATAATTCACCACCCTATTTGTGAACCAGTTTACTCCCTATAAAGAGTCACTGTTTCATTGTTCCCGGGCCTACAGACTGGTGGGTCTCAAGGTCGTCATCCCATCCTCACTGTACCTGGAAGTCTGGAGGCACCTTCAGCTTGCGTGTGGATGCATGACACCCTCTCTTCTTGTGACTGTGGACCTGTAAGATGAATATACAATTAATAATAACATACTACAGAAAAGAAAAATGAATTCAGCTCATTTCATATTTACTGGAGTCATTCGGGCACTACCTTGGGCACTGACCTTATCCATACACTTGGCACAGAAGGCAATGCTCTCCAGGCCCGAGCCGCACTGCCCGAAGCATTCACGACACTCATACTCCGCTAACTTGCCACATATGATGCATTGCCTGGGAGCTGACAAGGAGACAAGCAATGAATTAGGTCAATAAGAAAAAGTACTTTACACTTTGCATCTTCTTTTGCTATCCACAAAAGTTTTGCGAGCCTTATCTCTACAATTAAGAGTACCTATAGTTGCCGCACGTAAAGTTGGCGAAAATCTGTCCCTTTCAATCCCCCTTCCGAATGCACGGGATTGTTCTGAGGTGATGCGAGTCTAGGAATGCTTTACTCTGAGTTCCACCCTAAAGCCCCAACACCCAACACCTCAGCCAATCCCGTGCATTCGGAAGGGGGGGGAGTGAAGTGGCCCAATTTTTGCCAATTTAACCCCTTCACACCCAGATCTTTCCTTTGCTATAAAAAATCGTGTTTTGTTAGCCATAGAATAACGAAAAGTAACTGAATATATCAAATTAATTAGTGGACAAGGATACTAAACAGGTCATAGCTATATAATATTGCTTATAGTCACTAAAAAACCGTCTAATCTAATGGTACCCAAATTACAATGGAAATTATGTTATGGGCCTCAAGGGGTTAACACACGGCAACTATAGTATACTACAAACAACTGCAAGGGTTCTTGTCCCTCCCACGCGGCAACACTCACAGTCCTCTATGACGTCAGTGACATCCAGCACCATGGAGGGCAGGATGCGCGGGTACATCTTGTAGTCCTTGCCAAAGCGAGGCATCTGGATGATCAGGCAGGACGGAACCTGAAACATTTATAACATTGGGGTCTTTATGCACCATTGTAAAGCACCGAGTACAATACTTGAAAATCTACACTCAAATCAAGAGAAGTCCACTCTTTGAAAATCTGCACTCAAATCAAGAGAAGTCCACCTTTGAAAATCTACACTCAAATCAAGAGAAGTCCACTCTTTGAAAATCTACACTCAAATCAAGAGAAGTCCACCCTTTGAAAATCTGCACTCAAATCAAGAGAAGTCCACCCTTTGAAAATCTACACTCAAATCAAGAGAAGTCCACTCTTTGAAAATCTACACTCAAATCAAGAGAAGTCCACCCTTTGAAAATCTACACTCAAATCAAGAGATAATAATATATAGTTTTGTAGAAGAAAGTGGGTAACACCTTCAGATAACATACGTTGATACATCAGTAGATGGGTAACAAGAAACCCTTGCTTTATTTGGTCAGGTTGTTCTTTGGGTTCAGAGGGGTTCCATTACAGCTATTTGAAAGTGATATAAGCAACAAATCACAGCCAGTTTATTGCAACAAAACCTACTCATGTTTAATCTTTCCTTTCCTTTCCTTTATCCTCATCTTCTATGTCTTTAATCTTGCCTTGGCTTCCTTTATCTCAGTCACATAGTTTAATTTTAGTTTTTTTTTTAGTGAATAGAAGCATTATTTTTATAGCAAAGGGAATTTTATAGCAAAAAAAATCTGGGCGTGAAGGGGTTAAAGTCTATACATAAAGGTGCAGCACAGGGATCCACTCTCCAAATAAAGGTGGTCTGACAGGCATTGGGGATGGCTGTGCATAAAGACAAAGATGAGATGACTAGTCTTATTTTTTTTAAAGAGGCAAAAATTCCATTCTATCATAAGGTCTCATGCTTAAAATTATGCCTCTGTTTACCTGATAATATAGTTAACTATGATAAAATACAACTGAAATTAAGAAGAAGCGTAGTATTCCCTTCTCCTGGCATCAAATATTAGTCAGTAAGCAGCAAGGGGTCAGGATTTTTCGCCTCTTAAAACCCCCCAGACTATACAATGGTCAAACAAGTGGCTGTCTTACTTGTTTCAGCTTAATGTCTGAGGTAAGAAAAGACTGGTCAAAGAGAGTCTGGACAGAAGGCAGATTCAGTTTTTCATCCTTGTCCACAAACAGCTGGTAGTGATAGGCTTCCTGGCCCGATGACAGCTGCAGCAGCGGCTCAGCTTGCAGGATCTGAGCCAGTAATGAATGCAGGAACTCTTCTGGGTCTGCAAAGGAATGAACATAACATAGTGAATGAAGAAAAGGAAAAGAAAGAGTAACAACATAATATAAGTGAAGTGGCAATGAGAGAAATTATGTTCATCTTTTATTAACCCCTTCACGCCCAGATCTTTCCTTGGCTATAAAAGAATTGTCTGTTGTTTGCCATAAAATTACGAAAAGTAACTGAATATACCAAATAAGTTAGTGGACAAGGATACTAAACAGGTCATATCTATAAAATATTGCTTATATTCACTAAAAATTGTCTAATGGTACCCAAATTACAATGAAAATTACGTTCTGGGCCTCAAGGGGTTAATGACTTGGAAGAAGTTGACAGAAAAGACCTGTTATTGAGAGGAGAAAAAGAGGCTGGCTGTCTGAGGGAACACAAGGAAAGATTGAGATGAAGAAGATATTTTAATGACACAAAGAAGTATAACATAAGAACATAAGAAAATAAGGAAGCTACAAAAGGCTGAGACCTACACGTGGTAGTTCCTTTTACTTAACACCACCTACATCCACCTTTCATCCCCATCCATGAAATTGTCTAGCCTCCCTTTCAAACTCCCTAATGACTCTGCACTAACTACATGACGACTGAGTCCATTCTAATCATTTACCACTCTATTGCGAACCAGTTTTTCCCTATATCCTTTTTAAATCTACGCGCTTTTCCAGTTTGAATCCGTTACTTCTTGTTCTACTCTGATTACTAGCCGTAAGAACTTTTCCTACATCTACTTTCTTGTACTCCTTTATTGTGTTGGCGAGTACCTTTCTCCTCGGTGGTGAGGCCGCGGACGGAGGAGAGATGGTCCAGCATCGTGCGCAGCTTCATGATGCGGTCGGCGCGCACAAACAGGTTGGCCCTCAGTGGGTTGACAATCTCCTCGCGCAACACTCGCTGGACCTCATTGTACTCCTTGATGTCGTGGGACGTCTGAGGCCGGAACAACAGACTGTCAAACACACTGTAAAGAGAGAGAGAGAAAAAATGACCATGTGTTCCAACAAAGATGTATTTTTGCTTGATCATTTACCAAGTTTTTTTTCGCATGTCAAACGTGATAAATATTTAATAACGTAAGAACATAAGGAAGCTACAAGAGACCGTGAGACCTACACGTGGTAGTTTCTGTTACTTAATACTACCTACTTCTACCTTTCATCCCCAACCACGAAACTGTCTAGCCTCCTTTGAATTTGCTTTTTTTAAATGGTGAAGGCTACATTCTCTTACAATTTGCTGATGAACAACACCAAAACTGGAACAAAAAACTACTTTAGTCCCAGTATACATCCACCTTTCATCCTCATCCATGAAATTGTCGAGCATCCCTTTAAAACTCCCTATTGACTCCGCACTAACTACCTGACGACTGAGTCCATTCCAATCATTTACCACCCTATTTGTGAACCAGTTTTTCTCTATATCCTTTTTAAATCTACGCTTTTCCTGTTTGAAAGGAAAAGAAGTTGAGAAAGTCATGCTGTTCAAACTGTGTACATGATGAATTACCTTGTGAATGCAAACATACTGAAGAGAGTAGCATCGAGGTAACAGGAGTTCTGGTGGCCCTGAATGCCCCGGTTCTTGCCAAACATCGCCCTCAAGTCATCGGAGGTGGACAGTGGCGCCACACTCCCTCCTACCGGCTGGCAGTCCATGCTTCCAAAGGCTGGAGGAAATAATGAAAGAAAGAAAGAAGGAGAGAGAGAGAGAGAGAGAGAGAGAGAGAGAGAGAGAGAGAGAGAGAGAGAGAGAGAGAGAGAGAGAGAGAGAGAGAGAGAGAGAGAGAGAGAGAGAGAGAGAGAGAGAGAGAGAGAGACAAGGAGACAGATAGATAGATAGATAAATAGATAGAGAGAGAGGAGAGAGAGAGACAAGGGGGGGAGAGAGAGAGAGAGAGACAGACAGGGAGAGAGACAGAGAGAGAGAGAGAGAAGGGGAGAGAGAGACAGAAAAAGATAGATAGAGATAGAGAGAAAATGTAACTTATAAATTTCTGTTTATTCCAAGTACAACTATATAAAAGAAATGAAGTGATAATAATAATAGTAATCCTGAAAATACATCTACAATTCAGTGTCACTCTATAACAAGAACTGAATGGATCTCAAGATATCCAGCAGGCGTCACTAGTCTGGTTTTTTAACGAGGTGAAAAATCCTGCCCCCTTGCTGCTTACTGACTGATATTTGATGCCAGGAGAAGGGAATACTACACTTCTTCTAAATTTCAGCAGTATTTTATCATAGTTAACCATATGATCAGGTAAACAGAGGCATAATTTTAAGCATGAGAAAGATACGAATTGAAATTTGCCTTTTAAAAATAGTAACCATATGATCAGGTGAGAGAGGTGATGAATTTTAGTGAGATCCTCAAGCAAGAACTGGAATGGCCGTAACAAAAATGAGTATAGTCGTGGAAACGTCATAGGCGGTGATGACTTGTTATAGCCAGAAAAACTACATCAATGGCATAAGCAATCTAGACGAGATTAAAAGCATGTGTAATGGACATATACAACACCAACACACTCTCTCTTTTCTTGACTTACACATGCTACAAGTTTACAAGTTTACTGAGAAAAGGGGAAGGAAATTACAAAGAGGTGGGGGGGGGGGGCAAGTATACAAAAGATTCTCTCTCTCTGACTTACACACACTTTCTCTCTCTCTCTGACTTACACGCACTCTCTCTCTCACTGACTTACACGCACTCTCTCTCTCTCTCTCTCTCTCTCTCTCTCTCGCACTAACTTGAACACAAGAATAAGGGTGAAGATTTCAAAAGATCAACACAGTAAAATTGAATAGAATACGATTTTGTCAAGAGTTCATTTCTCAAACAGAATATATTTCTTCATGTTCCAGAGGATCCCCCTGAAACAAAAACAACAATTTTTTCAAAGAGTAAATGCTGCCAACAACATGACACACCGAAAAATATAGGTGGTGTAGGTGCTTTTTTTTTTTTTTTTTTTTAACATCACAAAGGACTGGCCAAGGGAGCACAAAAAAGAGGTACCAAAAAGGCCGCTAAGTTGGCAGTCCCTGTAAAGAGACAGTAAGAGAATAAAGAAATGGGGAGTGGGCCTAATTTAGTTCGGGAATTGAGGTTCGGGAGGCTTGATGATAACCTTGAAATAAGATGTTGAAATGCACATATAGAAAGAATACTGAGATAAGAGGATGGGTGAGTGGGATGACCAGAATGTAACATAGAGACGAAGCATATGACCAGAAGCAAGGAAACATTAACCTCATAACCTCTTAGACTGAGTTACAATGAAGTTGTCACAACACTAACATAGGCACTGTTAGGCAGCCACACTAATTCTCCGGGAATGAAAGTCAATAGGATAATTATAAAAGGAATACACAAGTTAGAAAAAGATATAAAAGAATAATCACATGGTAAGAATAAATTTGAAAGTGGGAAGTGCACCTGTGTACTGGACGTTGACTCCATAGGATAATAAAGGAATACACAAGTTAGTCAGAAACAGATATAAAAGAATAATCACATGGTAAGAATAGATTTAACCCCTTGAGACCCAAAGCGCAGGGGTGTAGTTAGGCCTGGGCATTGGGGGCTGTAGCTCCGAATGTTTGATGAATAGCCCCGGATCTCAAATACCTTTTTTTTTTTTTTTTATATATTATTATTTTTGTCTCACAAAAATAAGATAAGCTCTGACTGGGGCCAACATAATATTATAGTAAAAAAAACAAGATATTTGGTTAGATGTTACTTAGCGTTTGCTGATGGCATCCTTTTTATGAGCAGGACATGAGAGAGGTGGAGAGAACAGAGGAGATGAGGAGCGCATGACAGAGGAGACACCAAAACACCTTTTGGAGAGGTGAAGAAGAGAATATCAGATGGACAAGACACAGAGTTAACAGAAGTGCATTTTTTTCCAATTGCATTTTTGTGTCCTTGCCCAGTCCTCTGTGATGTAAAAATGAAAAAAAGTAGTTATAAGACTGAGGTTGGTCAGATTTCAGTATTGAACAAAGCATTGGGAATATACAATCTATAGGACTGCTTCATCACGCCAAAGCTCTCTTTTTCTTAGGGTTTTACTCCTACTGATGAAAATAAAAATAATAACAAAGTTGAACCCCAACTCAGATTGTCTTAATTTAATTCTAATTTCTTATTTCTAAAGTTTTCCTAAGCAAATTGCCGGAGCCTTTTGGTAGAGCACAGTGTCTCACATCTTATATTAATTATATTCATAAATACATTGAAAATTATCCTGTAAAAATTTAAAGATCGATCTCTTGGCTGGGCTAAGCCCCCAATGTTTCAAGATCCTAAATACGCCCCTGCCAAAGCATAATTTCCATTGTAATTTAGCTACCATTAGACAAATTGTAGTGAATATAAGCAATATTTTATAGATATGTTTATGTTTAGTATCTGTTTAGTATTCTTGTCGACTGACTAATTTGATAAATTAAGCTACTTTTCGTAATTTTATGGCTCAACAACATACAATTTTTTTATAGCAAAGGAAAGGTCTGGGTGTGAAGGGGTTAACAGTGCGAAGTACACCTATGGATGTTGACAGCATTACCATTACCATCACTGGCCATTACTATTACTGGCATTACCATGTTGACAGAGCATTACCATTACCATCACTGGCCATTACTATTACTGGCATTACCACGTTGACAGAGCATTACCATTACCATCACTGGCAATCACTATTACTGGCATTACCATGTTGACAGAGCATGCTGGCAGGCACTCACCTAGGCTGGCCCTCGGGTTGGACGAGACAGACTCCAGGAAGCGGCTGTCTCGGTGACACATGCGCAGCAGCACAAACAGAGCCTTGCCGGGAGGACAGCTGAAGTACCGCTTGCCACAGAACGTTCCGTCTGACAACCCATCTTCTGAGTCCTCCTGCAAATATTATTCATGATTGAGTCTAAATTTGGTATTATTCCAGTTTGAAACTATTAATTTTTTCAGGTGAGTTTTGATGTTTTAAATTAATCTGCTAACTATTTCTGTCGCAATTTTTTTTGAAACATTTTTGTAAGTTAGGGAAGGTTAGGTTAAATTTGTTTTTCAATCTTTTTTGTCGCAAGAAAATAAAAAAATAAAAATAATAATAAATAAAATAGAATAGTGATTTGCTACAGAAACGGTTAGCAGATTAATTCAAAAAACATCAAAACTCACCAGATAAAAAATAGTTTCGTTCACCAAAGTAAATTCTGTGTCAAACTGTAAATTTACCCTAAATTGTATGTACCACAGGAGAAGAGAATTTTGTGAAAAGAATCTACGAGTTAAATTGAGGGTCTGAGTAGGAGAGGAAGACCACTTGGAGAGTGGACTGACAGGGTGAAGGGATGTAGGAGTGAACAAGGTGCTGGGGGAAGAAGGGAGCATGAGCAGGAGAGGAGGGAGTGTATGGCTAGGGCGAGGTGGCCATCCCCTTGAAGCAGGAAACAAGGCTACAGAATCAGAGTTACAGAATTGAAAGGAAATAATAACAACATCCAGACTGACCATTTCCACGCCCGCCGCCTTCCGTCCTTCCTTCTTGTCTCCGTGCAGAGTGCCAATCCAGCGCATGACTCCAAACCTGCAGGAAGAGGAAAATATACGTACTACAAAATTTATGTACTGAGAGACTACAGACTACAGACTACTGAATGTACTACACACTAAATGGACTACACACTACAGGCTACTGAATGTACTACACACTACAGACTACTGAATGTACTTCTATGTATGCCAGAAGGAACAAATGCCATTACTTGATACTTGATAGTTTATTCGGCTTGGTGTAATATAATAATGTTCATAATCAATTCCCGTATTTTACAGCTTATAAGACGCACATTTTCCCCTAAAAAATACCCTGAAAAATACTCATGCGTCTTCCAAGACGAATGTTGTACCTCAGTACTTACCTGTTACAAGTATTTCAAATAACATTCAAGACATTCAAATCAACTAATCTGTCCTCACGCTGTGATGTTTACTACGGTACTGGCGGGAGCTGTTCCGCCTCGACAGATTGGCGCCGACAGCGCCAACTGTCGTCTGCTAGTGTTGATGTATCAATTACCACCAGGCTGTCACACGTTCTCACAGGCTCTTCTCACAATAAGCTCTTTTCAGTCCTGGAAATTATCCCCCATGGCAAATTCATCAAAACTATTTAGGGTGAAGTAACCAATAAGTACACACCGGTCCAAAATGTATGCATCTGGCATTTAAAAATGTCTCCACAGAATGTGAGAACACTTGAAACTTCAAACTCAGTCTCATACTGTTCCTTAGCCATTACTCTTCTAAAAAAACAGGTGTCTACAGTTTTGTTCCTCTTTATTGAACAGATGACCAAAATAAAAGAAGGAAAAGTGGAAAAAATCAGCATTTCCTTACAAAAATGTAAGGGTTGGCAGTGTTTGTTTTTATAGTTTGGTAATTTTACGCATTGCATATTATGCTTTTTTTACTACTTATACTATCGCATAAAAGCTAAAAGTTGTACAATACGCCAAAGAACATGGGAAC
This sequence comes from Chionoecetes opilio, assembly GCA_016584305.1. NCBI lineage: Eukaryota > Metazoa > Arthropoda > Malacostraca > Decapoda > Majidae > Chionoecetes > Chionoecetes opilio. The sequence continues at coordinate 42,001 of JACEEZ010026327.1, forward strand.
AGAGCACCACAAAGACACTTCTGACCTCCGTCAACCGAGAAAATTGGTAGATTTTACTAACACCTACAGGTAGAAAATCTGCATTTATTTATATATATATACACACAAACCTCAATTTCCCGGATCTCCATTTCCCGGATATCTGATTTGCCGGACGAAATCCGAGGTCCGGGGATATGTAGAGTCCCGGACAATTTTTTTTTTTTTTTTTTTTATACGTTGAAATGGCTGGTCCTGTTCGTAAATTGACAAAGTTGTCCGGCATTCCTAGCGTCTCCTGTCACCCCTGGTCAGTGTACGTGCCTCCCGCCAGGTGGCAGCATGCTCAGCGGTCGTATTGTTTTCATTTGGGCACACGACACTCACGGTTCACCTGCACAGCCTCTGTTAGTCCCCTGACCCCCACTGCCCCTGGTGCAGGAACGTCTCTTGAGACTATTGAACACTTTCTGCGCCTCCCGCCAGGTGGCAGCATGCTCAGCGTCGTTGTATTGTTTTCATTTGGGCACACGACACTCACGGTTCACCTGCACAGCCTCCGTTAGTCCCCTGACCCCCACTGCCCCAGTTGCAGGAACGTCTCTTGAGACTATTGAACACTTTCTGCTGCCTCCCGCCAGGTGGCAGCATGCTCAGCGGACGTAAAAGTCCGCGGCAGGGTAGTTGATATTGGCGGTTGCCGGACAGTAAATACTAGAGTAGGATAAACGTCCGGGGGTGGGTAATGGCATCGGACTGTTGCGATTTCCGGACTTTTGCGGTTCCCGGACCAGTGCTCCCCACTATTAGTCCGGGAAAACGAGGTTTGTGTGTATATATAGGAGATGCAGCGTCTTATAAGCCGTAAAATACGGTATACAGTCATACAAGCCACGGTCCATTATGCCGAAGCACTTTTATGGACCTCATGCCATAATATTTTCGTTGTCTTTCGTGGACTAAAGTGGACTATCGATATACATTGACATACTTAATAATTTCAAGTAATAAGAGAAGTGATGATAACAATAATTGTAATGTTAGTAATAGAGGAATAGTAATAATAATAATAATAAGAACGTTATTAACCCCTTCACGCCCAGATCTTTCCTTTGCTATATAAAATTGTCTGTTGTTAGCCATAAAATTACAAAACATTGCTTGATATACCAAATTAGCTTAATTAGCAGACAAAGATACTAAACAGGTCACATAATCTATAAAAAATTGCTTATATTAATTAAAATGGTCTAATGGTGGCCAAATTACAATGGAAATGACGTTGTGGGTTTCAAGGGGTTAAAGTAATCGTCCAGACCATTTCATCATTTCTGATTTAATGCAGTCAAAATATAGCCATGATCGAGTATATCAACAATATGTTGTCACTTTTTGCATCCAGTCACCCGTTTTTAAATGATCCGCATTCAAAATCTGTAAATTCCCCGAGCTCTCAAAACAAAACTGACGACCAGCAGACGACGCACCACGGCTCGGCGACGTCACATTCGGAAGCTTCCCATCCCTGCCCTGATACAAATACACAGAGAATCAGAAATAAATATAGTACTTGAAGTATTTTGGGTGTTTCTGATATTTTTTTTTTGCGATATGGCATATACTTGCATCCTTCATGGGTACAGCAAGCAAGCTGTGCCTTTGCAGAGAGCTTAGCACCCATTTCTGACCTATTTGGCCATGATATGTGTGTGCAGCGCCTGGCAGTGACGGGTGAGAGGAGCGCGGTGTGAAACACACTGTCTTGTCGCGCTCCTCTCACCCGCCACTGCCAGGCGCTGCACACACATATCATGGCCAAATAGGTCAGAAATGGGTGCTAAGCTCTCTGCAAAGGCACAGCTTGCTTGCTGTACCCATGAAGGATACAAGTATATGCCATATCGCAAAAAAAATATATCAGAAACACCCAAAATTCTTCAAGTACTATATTTATTTCTGATTCTCTGTGTATTTGTATCAGGCAGGGCTGGAATGCTTCCGAATGTGACGTCACCAGCAAGTTTCGCGCCACGGCTGGAATGAGGCTGTTGTTTTTCCCGTGCCTTTTACAAAAGTCATGTTTTTAGGGAAATAAGGCGTTGAATTTTTTTTTTTTGTGGATTAGGTATTTTGAATGAACATTCAACATAATTATGCAAAGAAAAAATGGGTCTGGATGATTACTTTAATGGTAATAATGAAAATAATAATAGAAATTACGAACTCAGTCCAGAAAAAAAGTATGCTCAAGCCTCCTGTACCGGCCTCTCCTTGTGTGATACTGACATGGATACCCACCTGGGCACCTCCTTGATCACCACCTCCACCATGCTGCCAATGTCCAGCTCATCCCCCCCATCCACACTGCCCTCGGGGGTATCGTACACCCCCCCGTCGCTGTCAGACACCACCTCCAGCTGGTCGATGCCTGCCAGGATTACATGACCACCAATACTTTTAACCAGTTACTAAATAAATTTTTTGAGTTTTTGACCATAATGATTGATATCCATTCATGAACTAAGTTATAACAGGAAATTTCCATGAAACTGCACATAAAACATGTTTCCTGACTGCTCTTCATTTAGATGCAATAAGTTGTGCACTTTAAGGAAGGTACTGAGAGTGAAAGAATGTCAGGTAAAGGATACAATAATGAGAACACAATCAAAGAATACTGATATAATTCCCATTGATCCAAGCCTTACTGCACTATTGATTCATTGATTGAATGCCAAAAAGGGGGAAATATGCCAGACATCAGAGGTCATATGGCACTATGGCAAAGCATAAATAAGGGGAGGGGTTATGAGAAAGTGCAACGGTGAGGGAAGGGGAAAGGAACGGATTATTACACCAGGATGGTTACATCAAATGAAGGATGTGTATTTGTTGTTGTGTATCACCGCACTAGTCACTACGGATCAGCCGCCCGGACACTCACCATGTAATGACAGGTGGCACAGAGGGTTGACAGGGATCTCGAGTCCCCAAAGCTGCTCACCGAGTGTGTTTGGTCAAGGTCGTTGTTGATCTGTAAAGGACGCCCGCCGCTGCAGCTGCTGCCGCCTGACTTCCACTTGTTGTTCTTCTTGTCGAGGTTACGGTTAAGAATCTTACTTTTGTCCCTCTGGCGTGACTTGTGGTCGTGTGTCATATCCTGGAAAAGAAAGTGTTGTGTTATTCTGTGTTATTTTCATCACCGCCAACCTCATTGCCCTGTGGACGGAGGATAGACGGGCCAACACTAAAGGCCAGACAGGTAATGTAGAGACTTTATATATATTCGACGTAGTTTTAATGTTTATATTAACCCCTTCACGCCCAGATCTTTCTTTGCTATATAAAATTGTCTGTTGTTGGCCATAAAATCACGAAAAGTAACTAAATAAACCAAATTAGCAAGTGGACAAGGATACTAAATAGGTCATATCTATAAAAACATTTCTTATATTCATTAAAATTCATCTAATGGTGGTCAAATTACAATGAAAATTACGTTCTGGGCCTCAAGGGGTCCTGTGGCGAGTGATTGTGTGGTAATCATAGTTGACATGACTGCATTGTACCCGAGTGTGTTGGTAGTGTGTGGGGGATCAGACTGCAGGAACTACCATGTGTAGGTCTCACGGCCTCTAAAGCTTCCTTATGTTCTTAACCTCTACAACATGACAAAGGGCATCAAAACAAGCAGGAAAATGACACCCTTCATATGTTTTGCTGTGTTTTATTTGTTAGGTTGTTAATAATATTGTCGTCATTCTTTGTGTTTTCTTTTAGATAGTTTTTAGTATAGAAATATCGCCCTCTTTTCTTATTAATGCATTTAGTATTGTTATTTTTACTTGGACAAAGTGTATCCTATTTTTTTGTTATGACGTTAAAAATTCTGAAAACTTTGTCAATAAACTACTACTACTAACACTCCTATGCTACACTCAAGCCCCCAATGATAACAAATCAGACTTGACGGTACATGTCCGAAACAGTAACACCTCATGACCCTAGGATAAGGAAACATTCCATTCTGTTCCATTACACACACTGTATGCTGTTCCCTCATTATCACCCATTTCTGCATTTATTCACTTCATAATAGCTATTAACTTGTTGGCAAAAATCATACGTCAGTGCTTTCACCTCTATTCTCATTCTATTAACCCCTTCACGCCCAAATCTTTCCTTTGCTATTAAAAATTGTATGTTGTCAACCATAAAATTACTAAAAGTAACTTAATATACCAAATTAGTTAGTCGACAAGGATACTAAACAGGTCACATCTATAAAATATTGCTTATATTAACTAGAAATCGTCTTGTGGTAGCCAAATTGCAATGGAAATTATGCTCTGGGTCTAATACAAAGGAATACAACGGAAGAACAGACAGCAACAGCTCTACTGGGCCAAACGGGGCTGCCTGTGTGACTATAGTCTATTCACTTAAGCTGGATTCCTGGGCTGGGAGTGCTCGATGCCTAGCTGAGTTTGTAAGGACGTCGCTGATTGGCTGATAGACTCGGGCTGGTATGGGTGGCGATGGTGGTGGTACTTGCCTCGCCTCAACCCAAAACCCTTGCGTTGCCTCAGAAAAATATTCATATTTCTTGGCTTTACTCACCTCTTACACAAGATAGGCCTATTTTGTTTGCATCAGTGAATCAGGCAGTGATTGTTCAACAACAACACGCCATTGATAACTCAATAGGGTAAAAAATAAAGTCATGACTGACTATCACAAGAGTAGGCGGACTTTTAGGTTTTCAGTGCATTGAAATGTTGTACTCCTACCCGATATTACCAAGCTACCAGATGATATTTATGAAAGCTGAGCCTACCAAAATTACACTAAGACTACACTAATATTAAGATAATTGAAGGAAAGTAAAAGAGTGCATAAACATTTTTTCTTGCTTATTTTGCTTCAACTCGCTGTAACTCCATAAGTTTTGGTCGCATTCAATTTTCAAGAACTGTTTCAAAATCCTTATACTTTTCCGCTTCCTGTGGTATGTAGCACGTACCAATAAGGAAAAGAGTAGGTGGTCAAAATGGCTAAGAAAGTTAAACTGTTTCAAACTGGTGCCGTGACGGGTGGAGCCTCTGATTGCTCTCCCAAGAAAAAGTCTCTCCTGTATAGGAGCAATGCTCACCCGTCACTGTGCCAGTTTGCAGTAGTAGTTTAACTTTCTTAGCCATTTTGACCACCTACTCTTTTCCTTATTGGTACGTGCTACATACCACAGGAAGCGAAAAAGTATAAGGATTTTGAAACAGTTCTTGAAAATTGAATGCGACCAAAACTTATGGAGTTACAGCGAGTTGAAGCAAAATAAGCAAGAAAAAATGTTTATACACTCTTTTACTTTCCTTCAATTATCTTAATATTAGTGTAGTCTTTAGTGTAATTTTTTTATGCTCATGATATGCAGCAATGTATTATGAACACGATGGTAGGCTCAGCTTTCATAAATATCATCTGGTAGCTTGGTAATATCGGGTAGGAGTACAACATTTCAATGCACTGAAAACCTGAAAGTCCGCCTACTCTTGTGATAGTCAAGTCATGACTTTATTTTTTACCCTATTGAGTTATGAATGGCGTGTTGTTGTTGAACAATCACTGCCTGATTCACTGATGCAAACAAAACAGGCCTATCTTGGGTAAGAGATGAGTAAAGCTAAGAAATATGAATATTTTTCTAAGGCAACGCAAGGGTTTTGGGTTGCGGCAAGGCAAGTACCACCACCATCGCCACCCAGCCCGAGTCTATCAGCCAATCAGCGACGCCCTTACAAACTCGTCTAGGCAGCGAGCAGCTCCCAAGAATCCAGCTTAAGTGAATAGACTATAGTTTCTACCATTATAGTTTCTACGTGTTAGAGGTAAAAGACTAGCAAAGTTTAAGGCTCCTCAAGTCTCCAGGGGTTAACAGTGGCAGTGTTGAGCCTCAGGGAAGGAAATAATAATAATAATAATAATAATAATAATAATAATAATAATAATAATAATAATAATAATAATAATAATAATAATAATAATAATAATAATAATAATTTTGTTATCGCCCGGAGGGATAGACAAAAAAAAAAAGCAGCAATAACAAGACCAGGAGTTAACTTAAGTACTAGAGGAGATGTTCTGCCTCACCTTGTTACTCATGGCATTCTTCTGTCCGTAGGTCATGTGAGGCAGGAGCTCCCAGTCCTTCTCTGAGTAGGGAGGCGGCGGAGGAATCCCTGAGCCCCGCTGGCTGCTGGGGGTGGAGAGCTGCTCGAAGGCCAGCAGGTGGAAGGGCGTCATGCTTGTCATGTCACTGCCCAGCTGATTGTCACCCTGAAGGTAGTTAGTGTGGAGTCAATAGGGAGCTTTAAAAGGAAGCTAGACATAAGAACGTAAGAACATAAGGAAAGTGATAGAAGTTTTGAAGTGGATAAAGGGATGCAATAAAGGAGATGTAGGAAATGTTCTTACGGCTAATAATCAGGGTAGAGCAAGAAGTAACGGATTCAAACTGGAAAAGCGTAGATTTAAAAAAGTAATAGGGAAGAGCTGGTTCACAAATAGGGTGGTAAATGACTGGAATACTCAGTCGTCAGGTAGTTAGAGCGGAGTCATTAGGGAGTTGTAAAATGAGGCTGGATTATTTCATGGATGGGGATGAAAGGTGGATGTAGGTAGTGTTAAGTAACAGGAACTACCACGTGTAGGTCTCATGGCCTCTTGTAGCTTCCTTATTTTCTTATGTTCTTATGATGCAGTAATGAAACAATTCATCATCCTAAGCTCATAGAACACTGTGTAAAAAGTAAGGCTAATATTTAAAAGAAAATCTATTATTCATAAGTATGTGATAGATTATGATTTGCTGTTGAAGCACGAGGGTGGTTCTGTCTGAGTTATGTTGATAGAGTGGCAAAAGATAATTATCTAGGGAATTAAAAGCTTTCACTCATCATATTTATGCCTAAATATTGAAGAGTACAAAACCCCTACCTTGGAGATGGTGTGGGCGGGTCGCTTGCCCGGGGGGAGGCGGTTGCTGTGCTCTGCCGCGAGGGACTCCTTGCCCAGCAGGTCCTCCGCCTTCATCAGGTTGGTCACGGGCAGCACAGAGCCGTGGTTGGGCTCCGCCTCAAACAGCAGCCGGCCGCCCACCTTGTGGTTGTCGTTGCCGACGGGGTTATCCTGTGACGGGGATGTGATGTCTACAACTCACTCCAAGTGTATAAATATCTGTGATTATTGATACAAAACTCAATCCTTTTAAGCAACATGAGACAGCGGAGCGGAACATGTGAAGCAGAACAACTCCAAATATTGCCATATTTAGCAGAATTTTTCCGCTATACCTAGCATAGAAAAATGGAATTTGTCTTTCCGCTACATCGAGCTTTACGGTAAATCTAGTTCCATTAAATCGAGCTTCTACTGTATGTGGCAGAAAACATGCTTCACCCACCCAAGTGCTGCCGTCAATAACACTGTAACCGCCAGGCATATTTTACAGGCAAACGTTACAAATTTTAGCATCACTACAGACTTGTATGAGCTGCTGAAGACACGTACATAATATAAATTACTGTGCATGCCTCTTTAATGACATATACAAATCTGTAGTGATGCTAAAATTCGTAATATATGGCGCCTGGCGACATTAGTGCAGTGGCGACTATAGTGTTATTGACCGTACATACTAAGAGACATAGGCTTACCAACAATACAGATATCAAGTCAGGAGGTACTCACAAACTCCACCCCCACCATCCAGACCCCCGCCTCGCTCACCCCCGGCAGCTTCCCCGTCCAGCGCACCACCCCAAACTCCGGGTAGTCGTCGCTCAGCCACACCACCTGGTCACCCAAACTCAATGCACAGTCTTCACTCCCTCCTGCAGGTTGTGGACAGAATTAGAAGAAAAAAAAAGATATAACAGGTAAGTTTTATAATTATTTACATCTCATAATGCTTCAAGATCTATCACTTAACCCCTTCACGCCCAGATCTTTCCTTTGCTATATGAAATTGTCTGTTATTAGCCATAAAACTACGAAAAAGTAACTAAATAAACCAAATTAGCTAATGGACAAGGATATTAAACAGGTCATATCTATATAATATTGCTTACGTAAAATGCGTAAATGACGGCGTACAAGTCGGCTCTTTGAGCCTGAAAAAATCTTTCCGTAACTAGGGGTCGACTTATACGGCAAGGATAAAATGCAAACCTTTACCACCGAGTGCCAAACAAGTGGAGCACCACTACTAACAATCGCTGTACACCAACTACCGTAACTCCAGTCAGACAACTACAATATGCGCCACTTCCAGAGCAACAGCAACAACTGGAGAAGACGTTTAGCGGCAGTTCCACCCACAGATGTTTCCAACAGCTGATGGATTGATTGATTTAATGCCTAAAAGGTGAATGTGCCAGACAGCTGATGGAAACAGCTGATACACAAAGTGTAAACACTGGCGAATGCAAATGGTGAAGGGCACCAGTAAGTGCAGTCCAGTCATAGGTACTACCGTGCTTTACTATAATATACAGTATGTAGCGGTACTATCAGGGGACTAGGGTGTTTTTCAAGTGAAAACAAGAGACGGACCTATAGTAAAGATTCATATCTTCATATAAGTGGTGTGGTGTTATGTGTTTTTGCGACAGGTTACCGTATACTGTACCATAGCCTATCCACATTCAAGCTTTGGCCTACCAGTAGCCTACCGTATTTTTGGGGCCGACTTATACGGCAAGTATAGGCCTAACCCGTAATCTTGAGCTAATAGTCTTGGGGTCGACTTATACGCCGCCATTTACGGTATGTTCATTAAAATTGTCGAATGGTGGTTATATTACAATGAATATTACGTTCTGGGCCTCAAGGGGTTAAAGAAGGCTCAGCACTAATCTTTGGTGTGCTTCTCATATTTACAACAATTTTATCACTTCACACAAAGAATGAACGTACCTTTTCCACCGATGGCATGAAGCTTGCGGCGGCCTCCCTCCATGGTGGCGGGGAGCTGTGTTACATGTGTCTGAAAGGGGGCAACATACAGGGGTCTGATCATAACAATGGGGCAGAGGCGGGGCAGTGACAGGCTCATCCCAGGCAGGGGAGGAAGTGCTGTTATCACACAACATGCAGGACATCACCTCCCTGCTGCTGCCTTGGGGGTTCTGTTTCTTTGACACTGCCAAGTATAATACCAAAGGAACTACCACGTGTAGGTCTCGCGGCCTCTTGTAGCTTCCTTATTTTCTTATGTTATTAAAGGAATGATACACGTTTGGTTGTGAATGAAGAGCTACATGACTCTAAGAATCACACATCACACACAGTGGAACACATTGACACTGCATCAGAACAATCGCAACCTACTAAAGAGGAAAATCCATTATTGAAGGCATTTACTAAATGTTTTGTTATATCAAGCAGTTATAAGTAACAGAACACACTTCAGCTTAGTGCAGCAAATAAGGAAATGCTTCCATGGCATTCAAAAGTCACTCAAACGATGGTGCACACGCAGTTAATACATCAGTCATGGCAAGATGATGCAAGTCATCCTCAATCACAGCCGGGAAAGTACTCACAAGGAGCGAGTGATAGGCTACTTGCAAGGGCTGGAACTCACAAGAAGATGAACACCTTAAGATTGAACACAAAAGCTGCAATAAAAAAAGAACATTTACAAATAAACATGAAAAAAAGGAAGATTTGAACACAAAAGCTGCAAAACATTTACAAATATAGCTACATTATACAGTAAAACCCTTATAACTCGGCATTGTATAACTCGGAATTTGATATAACTCGGCAAGGCAAAGACAGTTTTTTTTTTTTTTTTTTTATATCTATGCCTATAGTGCCTGTAGGCAGTGACCTCCAGGGCTCAGATGGTAGGCCCTGGAGTCTCACTTGAGGGCTGTGATGGTTGGTCTTCGCCCGTGGTGGCGCAGGCAGGATTGTTATAGTGACGCCTGTGATTAGAGGCTCATGCCGCCGCCCTGTGTCCTCCGATGCACTTGCAGTCAGAGGTAGAGTTAATGGACAGGGCATGTGGGTGTTCTTAGGCCACTCGACGGTGCAGAAAGATTTTAAGTGGATTTATGGGTCTCACTCGGGATCGAACTCAGGTCTTCGAGAACACCACCCGGTGACGCTAACCACTCTGCTACCGCCTCCCCTAAACTGCATCTCTTGGTTTTCACTCGGCATATCATGCCTTCACAACCTCTTGTGTGAACATGTAAGCAGAAAGTCGGCAAAAAATAATGTATCTCGGCATATTGCTGTTATAACTGCATCTCTTTGCTTACACTCGGCATATCCTCAGTCGCATAAAGTAGTGTTTTTGTCCTTTTGACCTTTTCCTGCAGGCTCAGGCTCTTCAATTTCATTCCCTTCCTGCTGGAGACACCCTTGCGTGATGGAGCTGACATCTTGAAATACAGTACTGTATGATGTACGTACTGTATTTTTTTTTTTTTTTTTTTTTTCTTCCCATATCAGAGGAGGGCATTTGCATAATTCGGCATATTGAATAACTCGGCAAGGGCCAGAGCCCCTATCATGCCGAGTTATAAGGGTTTTACTGTATATATGTATTGCAAATACAGCTGCCCTTGGCCAGTCCTTTGTAATGTAAATAAAATATAAAAAATACAGTAAAAAATTATTTACATGTTGCCTTATTTGTGTGGTTTGAAACATACATGATAAACATTTGTACATGTGTATAGTAATTACTAGAACTAGCCACATGAAAAGGTTGGAAAAGGTTGGGTTGAGTCAAAAGATAGTGAACATAGTGAGGAGCATGTATGAAGACACTAAGCAAAATACAGGCCTAGGTAATATAGAATCAGAATGGGTGAGGAGTGAGAGAGGTGTTAGGCAAGGATGTACTCTGTCCCCAACCTTGTTCAGTCTGTATGCTGAGGAACTGGCAGTAAGGATGAGAAGAATGGATGCAGGAGTGAGAGTAGGGAGTGACAAAATAAGTTTGTTAATGTATGCAGATGATATGGTAGTTATGAGTGAGTCGGCCGAGGAACTCCAGAGCCTGTTAGATGTGGTGAATGAGTATGGGAGAGACTTTGGAGTAAGATTTAGCAGTGAGAAAAGTAAGGTGATGATACTAAATAGATCAGAGGATGAGAGAAACGCTACATGGAGACTGGGAGAGAATGAATTAGAGCAAACTTGTGAATACAAGTACCTAGGGATGTGCATGAGTTCCAATGGATGTGGAAAAGCCAAGTCTGAAAAGATCAGCCAGGTAAATCAGTGGGTTGGTCGACTTGGGAGTGTTGCAAGGATGAGGGCAAGCAAGTATGATGTGTTGAGGGAAGTGTGGAAGAGTGTGGCTGTCCCAAGCATTATGTATGGTATGGATGTGATTGCATGGAATGAGAGTGAAATAGAGAAATTGGAAGTGGGACAAAATAGAGTAGCAAGAATGGCACTGAATGCACCCAGGTATGCAACGATTGAAGGTTTGAGAGGTGACATGAGATGGAGTAAGTTTAGGGAAAGACATACGAAAGCAGCCCTTAGGTATAAGGTCAGACTGGAACGAATGGAGGACACAAGATTGGCACAAAAAGTTTACTTGTGGAGTGAATGCAGCAGTAAATGGGGGAAGCGATGCCAAAAAATGGTAGATAAAAGTGGATTGCGATTTTGGTGGATGTACCAACTGATAGATGGAAGACCGAATGTTGTTGAATGGAAGATGATGAACGGTGATGGAGAAGGCCTTGAGTGGGATGTGAGAGTGGAAAAATGAGATCGATAGAGTAATGAAATATGTGGGGTTGAGTAAGTGGAAAATGAGATGGAGCAAAAGAAAACACTAGAATGGTATAAGGAGAAAGAGGCACCAGCGTATGAAAGTGTGTATGATGGAACCCGGGGTGGCGACCTTCTCTTCCAAGCCAGGACACAGTGTATGGATGTGAATGCAAGGAACTATAGATGGTCTGAGTCAGGCAGCAAAGTGTGCCAGATGTGTCATGGGTGAGGATGAAACAGTGGAACATGTGATACTAGAATGTGAGAAGTATAGCGGGGAGAGAATGGAAATGATGCGTGTGGTTTTGACTGAAATGGGATGTGACAAATTGTGACATGAATGAGGTGGTTGAAAGGACAGGAAGAGAATGGATGTTATTGCTGCTGGGACTGTATGGTGAGACAAGGGGACGGATGATTGAGGCAGTGAAAGAGTTTTTGGAAAGAATGTGGTGTATGAGAAATAGACAATAGAACTGCATGCTTGTATGTAGTTTTGTTTTGTTCTGTTTCCTTTTTGTGTTATTCTTTACAGGAGCAGCCGGTTAAAAGGCCTGGCCTATGGAAAATAGGCCACCTGTAACATCAAGATCAAGATCACATCAAATCTCCAAACACCACATTAAATCTCCTACTGCCACAAAAAATTCCCTAACACCATGTAGATTCTCCCAAACGCTATGAACCTATGAATCTTTGGAAACGTGAGACCAGTGTGGTGTATTACCTACGTGTGTCCAACCTTCTAACACATGGACGAATTCTGGTTAAAATCCCTAACTTAAAGTAATCGTCCAGACCCATTTTTTTCTTGCATAAATATGTTGAATGTTCATTCAAAACACCTAATCCACAAAAAATAATTAATTTCCACGCCTTATTTCCGTAAAAAACACGACTTTTGTAAAAAGCGCGGGAAAAAATGTTTCATCCCTCCAACAGGCCTGCGAATATTATTGATGACGTCACAGAAGGTGTTCACCGAGAGAGAGAAAGAGAGGGGGATGCTGGAGTCCTTCAAGAATCTGCTATTATTCACTCTACTTCATCCCCAACACCCACCCACATCCCACAACACCCACCCCTGTTCCCACCCACATCCCCACTTCCAACACCCATCCCCTTCCCCAACCACCAAAACCCATCCCCTTCCCCCATCACCAACATCCATTCCCTTCCCCAACCACCAAAACCCATCCCCTTCCCCCATCACCAACATCCACCCACTTCCCCCACCACCAACACCCACCCCCTTCCCCCACCACCAACACCCATCCCCTTCCCCAACCACCAACACCCACCCCCTTCCCCAAACACCAACACCCATCCCCTTCCCCAACCACCAACACCCACCCCCTTCCCCAACCACCAACATCCACCCACTTCCCCAACCACCAACACCCACCCCCTTCCCCCACCACTAACTCCCATCCCCTTCCCCAACCACTAACTCCCTTCCCCACCACCGAACACCCACCCCTTCCCCCACCACCAACACCCAGCCCCGTTTCCCTACCTTCACCCCAACGCACCAACATCCGTCCGACGCATAAACATTTTTTACACATTTCTCACTTATTGGTCTGATACGTGTGCAAACTTCTCTGGAAAGGCACAGCTTTCTTGCTGCACCCATCAAGAATGCATGTGTATACCATATCGCAAAAAAAATCAATCAGAAACACCCAAAATTCTTCAAGTACTATATTTATTTCTTGTGTTTACGTGCTTCTGGATTAGCGCGGGAAGAGGAGACCACCTTCAGTGACGTCACCGAGCCGTGGTGCATCGTCTGCCAGTTGCGTTTTCGAAGCTTGGGGAATTTACAGATTTTGATTGAGGATTATTAAAAAATGGCTGACTGGATGTAAAAAGTGACAACATGACAACATATCGAGTTGATACACTCGATAATGTCTAACTACATAAAATCAGGAATGATGAAATGGTCTGGACGATTACTTGAAGGAATCTCTGTAAAATGTTGCCGGTAGTAATAGGATTGGCCAAAATGACTTGTTTTTGCCTCCCCTACAAAAGAATAAAAATAAATATATTCTACCAAGTCCCTCCAAGTCCAAGCAGGCGGTGTACCTACTAACTATATCCCGGTAAAATTCTAGAGCCCTTTCCCGCCCTTATTAGTGGTTTTTTTCTCAAGACCTTCAAAGATTCCTTCAAATACCACTAAACGTAATTATAGAATGGGGGAGATACCCCCTTCAACCCCCCTAAATGACCCCCCTGAAACCCCCAAAATAATATTACTACCCTAACCTCACTATAATCTAACCTAACCTTACCAATAACCTCCTAACGATAGCTTAGGGTGGGAAAGGACTATAATTTTACCAGATTAGGTTAAGTTATATTGAGGTTAGTTTAGTAATTTTTCTTATATTTTCTAATCTCTCCCCCACTTCATAATTATGTTTTAGAGGTATCTGAAGGGATCTGTGAAGGTCTGGAGAAAATAAAACCACTAATCAGGGCGGGAAAGGACTATAATTTTACTGATCTCATCTAAACCGTAAATTTACCGAAATGCCCGGATAGCCCATCAATATCAAAGTTACGCCACAGTGACGCAATAATCATGCAGTTACATTTTCTACCTAATCCATCAATGTTACGGTGAAGAATCATCACCAACTATTACTATGTGCTATAACGGACACACCGTTATACCTTACCTTGGTCTTTTCTGATAGCCTTGAGGTCAGTGCGAGGGACTAAGCAGGGCAACACGGAAGCGCTGCCAGACTGTCACCCATAAGATCACACTCCCTCCCGTCACTCACACACACCACCTACACCTAGCCTTTTCCCCTTCATCAGTTACAGCGTTAAAACCTGTCCTATTTAACGTATTTTAACGGTACAGAGTTAAACCCTCAAGTATTTCCGCCTGAGAAATATGACCATCAACCCACAAACTAATGTCCGTGATAAGAGGCAAACGCAGCAGTGATACCGAGAAATATTCCTACAGACACAACCTCACATATCTACAATGGTGCACGTCAGTTGATCATGTCTAAATACCTGAGATGAGGGCAGGAAGACAGGAGGAGGAGGACAACAGTTTGACATACACCCTCCCTCGCAGCCTGACACATCAACACTGACTCCCCGACGTAAACATTGCCGCATGTCAGGGACCACTTGTACAAACACGTATGAATAACCCTTTAAATACCCTACTGACTAACTCTAATGTTGATTTTAATGATGGTATATGTATTTAAGGTGTGTGAGTCTTGGTAGGTGACGTGGATGGTTTATATAGTGGACCGGCAAGGCTATGCAGACGACAGGTTGCAGTGCAGTGTGTGACGTGAAATTCGGCTGACGCGAAATTCCTGAAGGATGTGGTGCCCTGGAGCGCGAGGTAATTATGTTGCAAGGTATTTCTATGCCCTCACGTCTATCTAGGAGTCTTTGCATCACTCCAATGTGGGTTACAACTAAATTGGAGGACTTGTTATTACGCCAAACATTAAAATTCAGCTACATTGATTGCGAAGTTTGGATGTTGATATTTGCCAGTGCACCGATGATAGGGTTTAGGGCGTCACGCTATGCTGAGTGCAGGCTGATTTAATAACGGTGTCTGTGTGGCCCACCATCACCTGCCATAGAGGGGGTCACGAGGTGTAGTGAAGGCTTATGCAGCAAATAAAGCAGAGCTGGGCACTAAATACATTGAATGTATTAAATACTAAATACTAAATACAGGGGAGAAATGTATTTAAATACTAAATACATTTTACGAATGTATTTAAATACTAAATACATCAATTGTATTTGAATACATTTGTAAATACAATTTAAATAGTTACACACAAATTTTAACATGTCCGAAAAAAAATGGATTTCATAGGATTTCCTTAGATTTTGGGTTTCCTTAGAAATTTCCTTCTCAGGCCTAAATTTCCTAAAAATAAGGAAATTTCTTTGAAAGTTGAAACCCTGGTTCACTGTAACATCGGGGTTGCCAGATCGTTGGGCGGGTTTATGGCCAAATTAACTAATAAAAAAGTGTTTACATTTTTATATTATTAGTATTTAAATACAATGTATTTAAATACTCATAAAAGTATTTAAATACTGTATTTAAATACATGACAACCAATGTATTTATAAATATATTTCTAAATACACAAATGTATTTAAATACAAATGTATTTAAATACTGCCCAGCTCTGCAAATAAGGCAGTGGTGTAATAGTATAGGTCTGCTTTTCTATCCCATCTTCCTTTTGCATAATTCCACGTGAGATTATGATGATATTTAAGCCACGACAGACATCTCTGAAACTGTACTTTTGGGAATGGCGTGCAGTGCTGCAATGGGTAAAGCCTTACTAGTAGCCTACTTGTAATTTAATTGATTTAATGCCAAAAAGGGGGAAATGTGCCAGACATCAGAGGTCATATGGCACTATGGCAAGGCATAAAAAGGGGAGGCGTTATAGAGAAAGAGTGAAACGGTGAGGGAAGGGAATGGATTGTTACAGTAGGATGGTTAGATCAGATGAAGGATGTGTATGTGTTGGAGGAAGGAGCTTGGAATGGTTTATGGTGTGATGGTACACTTACTTCATCACCCTGGCAGTTGAATATATTGATGAGCCTCCTTAAGATTAACACTATGCACTGCCGATGCCATACCAGTGCCAAGTCGAGGCTGGTTTAGTGGGGAGTGGCACCATGCTGTGGGGTAGTGGCACCATGCTGTGGGAAACACTTAGCATTATTAGAGGTGAACCTTAATTATGTATATTCAGAGCTGGGCAGTATTTAAATACATTTGTGTATTTAGAAATGTATTTATAAATACATTGGTTGTCATATATCTAAATACAGTATTTAAATACATTGTATTTACATACGGTATTCTATATAATATAAATAATATAAAAATGTAAATACTTTTTTATTAGTTAATTTGGCCATAAACCCGCCCAGCGATCTGGCAACCCCGATGTTACAGTGAACCAGGGTTTCAACTTTCAAAGAAATTTCCTTATTTTAAGGAAATTTAGGCCTGAGAAGGAAATTTCTAAGGAAACCCAAAATCTAAGGAAATCCTAAGGAAATTCATTTTTATCTGACATGTTAAAATTTGTGCGTATTCAAAATGTATTTACAAATGTATTTAAATACAATTGATGTATTTAGTATTTAGTATTTAAATACATTTCTCCCATGTATTTAGTATTTAGTATTTAAATACATTCAATGTATTTAGTGCCCAGCTCTGTGTATATTGTATGCTTGTAAATCTTACTTTATATTTTCAGAAGTACAGAGACATGCACAATAGATTTTTTCACATTGTCTAGACCAGAGGTCGGCAACCCAGGATTTGAGAAGAGACAGTTTCTTCAAACTTGGCAGGAAAGCAGTGGTGATGTAATTTATGAATGGAAATTACGAACAAGTACAAGTTAGTAAGTACAAGAATCCATCCCAATAATTTCCTAGAAATTTAGTGCCTAGGTCACACACACTATTGTACTGCAGCTATCTATGCCAGTTATTTATCTCAATTTTTGTTACGATAATTTGGACATTTTTAAATAGGTGGCAGGAGCCGCACAGGTCTCTTGAAAGAGCCGCATGCGGCTCCGGAGCCACAGGTTGCTGACCGCTGGTCTAGACTGTCAACCTGAATTTTTGCACAAATTTTCATAATTTTCATTAAGCTGAAGGGGATGGGAGAATTTGTACTTCAGTCTATCACTAGATGCACTGTGTTGTGGTGGGTAGCCAAGTTGGTGGCTTATTAACCATTAATTACTGTGTATGTAATTGTATGCCTTAATGTCAAAAACATTCACAGGACAATTAGTAAAGAGAAGTGCTGAGCAATACTAAGGGAGGATAACTAACATCTCCAGGTGTGGAAGGTGGTAGCTGCCTACTTGTGCCTGCCTGTTGGTTACTACACATGTAATGCATACTAATACCCTCTTCTAGTTAACACTGGCATTCACTTGTACACTTAACACTCTTCTAGTTAACACTGGCATTCACTTGTACACTTAACACTCTTCTAGTTAACACTGGCATTCACTTGTACACTTAACATGGATTCCCAATTGGCATCAACATAACGTGATTTTTCTGAGGTAGTTTACTCTGCTTCCTGGCCTTGAAACCCTGGGTGGCCCTACGAGGCTGAGTGGAGCCGTGTTGTGAAGCTGAGCTGCCCCGCTGTTGCAGTGTTGTAGTGTCCGTAGCGGCAGCAGCGGAGGCCACACCGCATGACTCTGCTCTCCTTACCGCTTCTCCTCCCTGCTCCTAGCTATGGCCGCTTGCCGAAGGAGGGTTGAGGTAGGTGCTGGACGCCATCCACTCCTTCCTTCCTGTACGGCGTGTCGTGATATGATGTGTGACCTTCTTATAAAATTAATATTAATGATATATGTGACTATTTAACTTCATATCTTTGTACAGATTAATGTTGTGACCTCAAGAGTTCAAGATATAGTTCTTTATAGAAACCTTTTTGGTCTAACATGTGATAACTTCATGAAACCTAATCATGTAGGATAGAGTGAAAGGCAGGGATGTGAATGAATAGACTGATACAATATGAGGCACTTGGATCATTCTTGCCTTTAAATTACTTCAACAATTATGCAGAGTTTGAATTAATCAAGTATAGCTGCATGAGGCAGAGCATGTCACTAATCACAATCCTTTCACAATCCTTTTTCCAATTTTTTTTTCTCACAATTTCCCACAATCCTTTTCACATTCACTTTAATGGCTAACCAAAAGGCATGAGACCAGTGTAGGCTGTGTTGCAGGTGGTGGTGGTGCTGCTGCTGACACTGGTGCCCTGGCCCGGCCCCCTGGAGCCGCGGCCAGCGTGTGCCCGGGACAAGGCGGCGCTGGTGAGGAAGCTGGTCAACAAGGTGAGGAGCAGGAAGGACATGTCAACTGCAATGTCAAACAGAGAGAGATTGATTAATTGATTTCATGCCAAAAGAGGGGGAAATATGCCAGACATCAGAGGTCATATGGCACTATGGCAAAGCATAAAAAGGGGGGGGGGGTTATGGAGAAAGAGTTGATTGATTGATTTCATGCCAAAAAAAGGGGGAATGTGCACAACGGTGAAGGAAGTAAAAGGGAAAGGAACGGGTTGTTACAGGAGCACCGGGAAGGACATGTTGAGTGCCATGTCAAACAGAGAGGGAGAATCAAGACTACAAGGTTGCACAAGTATTTGACACAAGCTGTCTGTAGTCTGAAATACATGAAGATTATTTCCAAGCTCCTTACAAATCTAATTCATTGTGGTCAAGGGTGTCCACTGCAACTTTTTCAATGAGGGGCAAAAGAATATATTCTCTTGGAAATCAAGGAATACTAAACTTTCCTCTCATAGCCAATTTGAAGTCAAAGCCACTTAAGAGAACTTTTTTAGTTACCAAGCTGGAGAGTTTGAGTATTTAAAATTCTATTGTCAACTTAGAATTCACCAACCCAGAAACAGCCAGACGAGGGACATTGTGTGTAGCGTACAGTTGTATGCATCTTAGTGTGTCAAAGTAATTTCTTGATCTTCTCCCAAGCATTCCCTCTGTTACCCTGCCGCCTGGGAGATCTGTGCCCTGTTTTGCCCCCTTGTCAGCCAAAATTATATTTTCGTAATTAACACAAACTGCTCAGTACGATATGTAATTTCTGAAAATACACTGAAAATGTGCATCAGAGGACTATAAGTATAATAAAAATCGTGATTATGTGTCACGATGGTAAATGAAAATTTATTTGGTGTCCCATAGACTTTCACACCTTTTGACAGGAGTTTGTTGGTGGTACTTACTTATTTAGTGGTACTTAATCATTCTTGATTTCTTATAAATAGTGAGACAAACCACTAACAAACAGATGTTTATGAATAACAATGCAATTTCCCTGTGTGTGCCAGCGATGGCTTCCCCTCCTGGACAAGTATGGCGCCACCCTGCCCCTGGAGTGCCCGCTGCACGCTGCCCGGGATGTGTTTGCCCGGCAGGAGGCGGCCAAGATGCACGTGCCTCCCCAGTGGACCTGCGGCCTGTGTGGCAAGGCCTTCTACCATGAGGCTCATCTGGACCGCCACCTTGACAACCGCCACGACGACTTCCTCAACAATGTAAGCCACTGCCACAGTGTCGTTCCTAGCCTTTTGGGGCCTTATGCAAAATGCTGTTTGGGGGCCCTATTTTGTACAACTATGGTGGGGGGATTCCAAGCTCTCTAAAGTGGTCCGGAGGCACGCCTTTAATATTTAAATGCAGCAATCTGGTGTACTTTAATAGGGAAAGAGACTAGATTCTAAAAAAAAAAAAAATAATGGCAGCTTGGGGGCCCCTTGGTGGCTTCGGGGGCCCTATACAACAGCGTAGTTCGCTTATAGTAAGAAACGGCCCTGCCCCGCCACCTCACAGCCGCCCATTCACCATTACCACTCCATCGGTTCTTCACACAAGACTTCGGCTCATTATACTACATTGAATCAAGACTTTTTCACAATTCCATGCCATACTGAATTCCTGTTTTACATAATTGATCATCTACATTTTCATATCACACTGAGCACCTTGTAGGTTCCACAGACATGTCCAATGCTTTCTTTTTTCCTGGCATCCCAGGGCGAGGATGTGGTGTGCCTTGCAGACTTCTGTGACGTGATGCGCTGTGAGGTGCTGCTGGAGAGGATGCGGGACTTTGACGACACCCCGCCCACCGCCACCGCCCTGGACCTCTGGCACCAACCCCTCCTGCTGTCTTCCCCCGCCATGCACCAGTCCCAGGCACACGCAGGTACAGCATGCACAGGTACACACGCATGCATGTATACACACACCACTGTCCGCTGGTCCAGAGAATAATACTGCGGCTCGCCATTCTATGGTTCACCGGTTCGAATCCCCGCTCGCTCTCAGGGATTTTTACTGGCAAATGCAGGTGGTTACTGTCCCCCTTAAGCAAAAGGATGGGATGTGTTGTGTATGAGGTCCCAGCATTACCCAAAGATTGGTCACTATAAGCTTTAAGCTCTTCCCAGAAGGGTAAAGGCTGGTGATTGCAAGTACAGCTCATATGGCCCTGGGTGAACAGCATGGGTTCACTGTGGGTGAATGACACACACAACTAAGCACTGAACCTGATCTTTTTAAATATTTATACTCATAGAGACAATTGCACTTCTTGTAGAAATTCACAAGTGACAAATTTTATCACACAAATTGCCAAAGAGTACATCTTTGGGCTGCAGGTTTAGGCCAGCATTTGTTTGCAATAAGTATTCAATGATTGGCACATCATTTGAGATTGAATGTAATATGCACATGTCATTGATAAGCACTATAAAAGCTTGCTGGAATACTGTTGACATTAGTGATATGTGATGTGAAGTTAAGTTGTTGTTGATGTCATTCCCAAGACTGGCAGTGGAGTGTTGTTCCAGACCAAGCGGTGGAGCGCGCCCTGCCCAGGAGCCTCATCCGCTCCTCCCACTCCTCCAAGCCCTGGTACCGGTGGACCCGCCAGTCCCACCCCCGCCATCACGACCCCCCTCGGCCACCCCAGCCCGCCCCACCCCAGCCCATCCTGGCCCCAGACCTCTCAGGGGAGCCTGGGGAGGAGGAGAGGAGGGGTGTGGCGGAGCAGGGGGAGCCGGGCAGCTGTGGGGGGGATGGGGGTGACTGCTCCGCCACCCCTGAGGACACCAACAGTAAGCTGATGCCTTCCATTAAACCTTCCATTCACCACTCACAATCAGCTCCAGTTCCTCATCTCAAAATGGTTCCTCAGACAACCTCATTGTAGGTCACTCATTTTCACGAGCATGAAAATGCATTGTAGATAAACTCCCCAGGGTTGAAATTAAGATTAAAGAAATGTATTCTCTAAATATCTGAAAAGTACTTGAAATAGAATGGTATCGTTTGATCAAACATAAATCCGGGACATGCAGGTCTAAGAAAGGCCAGTGGGAATAAAATGTCATACAGTAACCTTTGAATAAATATATATTAAAAAAAAATCCTCCCCCACAATTTCAGCATCTAAATCATACCACTTAACCCGCCTGAAAAAAAGATCCCCTACAATCCCCTACAATACTTGTGACAGTCACGCTGGCAACAGTAAAAGTACTTGGGGCTGAAGAAAGGCAAATGATGCTCAATACAGAAACAAAGAAAAATAAAGTCCAAGAAATAGCATGCAGCAAAGTCATCAGCCCTTTGTAGGAGTGTATTGAACATCTGATAAGCTATGAAGCCAATGGGTGTGGTGCCAAAACAACCCTCAAACCAAACCCCCAACTTGGCAGGCAGTGGCTGGACAAGAGTGATCCAGAGTTTAAATTCCCTCCAAGCCACACACGCACTAGGTGCACTGAAATCGTGTTTATATGTAATTATGGCCAATACTGTTATGCATGTACCACCTATATTAAGACAGATTTATCCTTGCAAAGACACTGACTGTTTGGCGCGTGTGCCTCGCCCACCAGACGAGAGTGGCCCCGTGACGGGAGGGCCCCGGGAGCTGCCCCTGCATCCCCTCCACTCCTGGCGGGACACCTGCAACGAGGAACACCTGGCTGAGTTAAGGGTCAAGTGTCAGGTAAATATTCATGCCTTTGCTATGCTAATTATGAGACTTAATAACACTACCCTAGAATTCTTTACATTTACATTCATATGGTAAAGGTCAGGTCATATGGTATGGTCAGGTAAATAGTCATGCCTTTCCTATGCTAAATAGGCCTCTAGGACTATATAACACTGCCCTAGAATTCTTGATATTTACATTCATATGCATTCTAATCATGACTGTACAATCTATTTCTTTTCATTTTTTTCAGCAATTGATTCAACAGTGTATTGGAGGTCTCTTGCTTAACCTCACACTTGAGCAGTTCAAGGAAGTAGAAGGTAAGACTTGAAAACATGACTACGAGCTCACAGACATGGAGTGAGGCCACTGAAACAAGTCACACCACATTCCTGTATCATCATCACCTTTCCGTTAAATGTCAGATTTTCCCGTAATGTCTTATAAGGTTAGACAGAGGATGATACTGCACTCTTCTAATTCTATTGTCGGCATTCATCATTCAAATTGTCGGCGTGAGTTTTAGAACATAAGAAGAACATAAGAAAATAAGGAAGCTACAAGAGGCCGTGAGACCTACACGTGGTAGTTCCTGTTACTTAACACCAGTAAGACGCCTTAATCGGCGAAGGACGAGCGAGCCTGTAGAAACCCGCCGCTCCCGTATCCAGTGAGGACTCTCGATAGCAAAGAAATTTGTCTGCTGTCATCTAAACTCCATTTACCTTTGCCTTTTTACGCTGAAACTGTAGGGATTGAATGATGGCGAAGACCGCTTGAATGATATTGATGGCGAATGATATTGATGAATGATATCAGATGGCGAAGACCGCTTGTCAATCGGAAGCAGGATTCCAAAGATATAAGCTCCTGAAAAGCGTGATGATCGGTCAGGTCGGCCGCTTAACCCGGAAAAATCTGAGTGAGTGAGGACTCACGAGCGCTTCGCGCTCGCTCGTAACTACCTACATCCACCTTTCTTCCCCATCCATAAATTTATCCAGCCTCCTTTTAAAATTCCCTATTGACTCCACACTAACTACCGCCTACTGAGTCCATTCCAATCATTTACCACCCTATTTGTGAACCAGTTTTTCCCTATTTCCTTTTTAAATCTACGTTTTTCCAGTTTGTATCCATTACTTCTTTTTCTACCACTTGTTAGTCTTCTCTCCTTCCCTCTTCCCTCCTTTCTTCCTCTCCCTCCCTCCCTCCCTCTCCTTCCCTCTTCCACATCCTCATCCTTGTTTTCATCCTTTTTCGTATCCTCATTGTTCTCATCCTTATCCTCATGCTCATCCTCATCCTCATCTTCATTCTTCCTCCCTCCCTCCCTCTTTCATTCACATCACTCATTTCCCTCGCTTATAATGTTCTTATGTTGTTATGTATTTTACCTAGTTGTCTTTACCTAGTTGTAACATGCAGGAAAAGAGCTATGCTCGTACTGTCCCGTCTCCAAATCTACTATTATCCAGCTTGCCTTTGAATTCCTGAATATTTCTTGCATTAATCACTTTTGCATCAAGGTTATTCCAGGCTTCTATGCTTCTATATGGGAAGCTGTATTTTTGTATGTCCCTCTTGCATGTTGTCCTTTTCAATTTCTTCTCATGACCTCTTGTACTTCTGTCGTCCCACACAAACAGATCTTCTCTATCAATTTTTTTGTTGTTGTTGTTGCAGGAGCGCTGAGTCGTGCGGTGTGTTGGTACCTGACGTGCGACCGCTACTGGGAGGCCGGGACCATGGAGCCTCCAGAGTTCCCTTGGGGCCTGGTCACTGGCTTGGTCCTCCTCCTCACGCTGGGCATCTCCCTCGCCTACTACATTGTCTGGGTCCTGTGCGAGTAAGTGCCTCTCTGTTTTTCCTGCTGCCCTTTGCACTCAGTCACTCACACTGGAAACTTATAGTATTGCGATAAACATTTTAACACCAATGCATATCTTTGAAATTACTAGTTAGAATATATGAAAAGCTCTTAGAAGACTTAACCCTTTCAGACCCAGAATGTAATTTCCATAGTAATTTGGGTGCCATTAGACTATTTTAATGAATGTAAGCAATATTCTATAGATATGACCTGTTTAATACCCTTGTCCACTAGCTAATTTGGTATTACTTTTAGTTATTTTATGGCGCGACAACATAAAATTCCACATGGCAAAGGAAAGATCTGGGCGTGAAGGGGTTAACACCAATGCACATCCTTGAAATTACTAGTAAGAATATATGAAAAGCTCTTAGAAATTACCGATGCATATCTTTGAAATTGCTAGTAAGAATATATGGAAAGCTCTTAGAACATCAATGCATATCTTTGAAATTGCTAGTAAGAATATATGGAAAGCTCTTAGAACATCACTGCACATCTTTGAAATTGCTAGTAAGAATATATGGAAAGCTCTTAGAACATCAATGCATATCTTTGAAATTGCTAGTAAGAATATATGGAAGGCTCTTAGAACATCACTGCACATCTTTGAAATTACTAGTAAGAATATATGGAAGGCTCTTAGAACATCAGTGCACATCTTTGAAATTACTAGTAAGAATATATGGAAGGCTCTTAGAACATCACTGCACATCTTTGAAATTACTAGTAAGAATATATGGAAGGCTCTTAGAACATCAGTGCACATCTTTAAAATTACTAGTAAGAATATATGGAAGGCTCTTAGAACATCAGTGCACATCTTTGAAATTACTAGTAAGAATATATGGAAGGCTCTTAGAACATCAGTGCACATCTTTGAAATTACTAGTAAGAATATATGGAAGGCTCTTAGAACATCAGTGCACATCTTTAAAATTACTAGTAAGAATATATGGAAGGCTCTTAGAACACAATGCATATCTTTGAAATTACTAGTAAGAATATATGGAAGGCTCTTAGAACATCACTGCACATCTTTGAAATTGCTAGTAAGAATATATGGAAGGCTCTTAGAACATCACTGCACATCTTTGAAATTACTAGTAAGAATATATGGAAAGCTCTTAGAACATCAGTGCACATCTTTGAAATTACTAGTAAGAATATATGGAAGGCTCTTAGAACATCACTGCACATCTTTGAAATTACTAGTAAGAATATATGGAAGGCTCTTAGAACATCACTGCACATCTTTGAAATTGCTAGTAAGAATATATGGAAGGCTCTTAGAACACCAGTGCACATCTTTGAAATTACTAGTAAGAATATATGAGAGGCTCTTAGAACATCAGTGCACATCTTTGAAATTACTAGTAAGAATATATGGAAGGCTCTTAGAACAGCAATGCATATCTTTGAAATTACTAGTAAGAATATATGGAAGGCTCTTAGAACATCACTGCACATCTTTGAAATTGCTAGTAAGAATATATGGAAGGCTCTTAGAACACAATGCACATCTTTGAAATTACTAGTAAGAATATATGAGAGGCTCTTAGAACAGCAATGCATATCTTTGAAATTACTAGTAAGAATATATGGAAGGCTCTTAGAACATCAATGCATATCTTTGAAATTGCTAGTAAGAATATATGGAAGGCTCTTAGAACATCAGTGCACATCTTTGAAATTACTAGTAAGAATATATGGAAAGCTCTTAGAACATCACTGCACATCTTTGAAATTACTAGTAAGAATATATGGAAGGCTCTTAGAACATCAGTGCACATCTTTGAAATTGCTAGTAAGAATATATGGAAGGCTCTTAGAACATCAATGCATATCTTTGAAATTGCTAGTAAGAATATATGGAAGGCTCTTAGAACATCAATGCATATCTTTGAAATTGCTAGTAAGAATATATGGAAAGCTCTTAGAACATCAGTGCACATCTTTGAAATTGCTAGTAAGAATATATGAAAGGCTCTTAGAACACCAGTGCATATCTTTAAAATTACTAGTAAGAATATATGAAAGGCTCTTAGAACACCAGTGCATATCTTTAAAATTACTAGTAAGAATATATGGAAGGCTCTTAGAACACCAGTGCATATCTTTAAAATTACTAGTAAGAATATATGAAAGGCTCTTAGAACACCAGTGCATATCTTTAAAATTACTAGTAAGAATATATGAAAGGCTCTTAGAACACCAGTGCATATCTTTAAAATTACTAGTAAGAATATATGGAAGGCTCTTAGAACACCAGTGCATATCTTTAAAATTACTAGTAAGAATATATGGAAGGCTCTTAGAACACCAGTGCATATCTTTGAAATTGTTAGTAAGATTATATGAGAG
This sequence comes from Chionoecetes opilio, assembly GCA_016584305.1. Classification (NCBI taxonomy): domain Eukaryota; kingdom Metazoa; phylum Arthropoda; class Malacostraca; order Decapoda; family Majidae; genus Chionoecetes; species Chionoecetes opilio. The sequence continues at coordinate 68,657 of JACEEZ010026327.1, forward strand.
GCTCTTAGAACAACAATGCACATCTTTGAAATTACTAGTAAGAATATATGAGAGGCTCTTAGAACACAATGCATATCTTTGAAATTACTAGTAAGATTATATGAAAAGCTCCTGGAAGATTTATCGGTCATAAACTATAATGAAATATATGTCCAGACAAACTGGAAAGTACTGAGGAGAAAAGAACACTAGATCACACAGGTTGTTCCGTGACTCCCCCTGCTGGAAACACTAATCATTAAGCACAGCAACAACTAATCCCACCAATGATAGGTACTGGAATGAATAATATGCTAGAATTGTTTTTCATTTGTTCATCAGTGTTGCATGAAGTGTCCCAATGAGTAATAAACATATCATTACTTATAGAGAAATGTTCTAATGGAGTAAAAGGCGACTGTATCACATGAATCAATAATGTGTGAGGAAGGGTAGGCCTACTAAGATAATATTTTGATGAATTTTTATATATCTGGATCTTTTTTACTTTTTTGCTTTCCTGTTACACACAGAAGCCAAGACTCATGTACTTCCAAGACTGAACAAGGCTTTGAGAAGAGGTAATCATTGTATAAATGGAAAAATTGCTTCAAATATTGACAAAATCATGCAAGTGCTTTGTTTTTATGCACCTGCAAAAAAAGCAGCAATATGCAAACTGTTGAACCATTTGTTACATGATGTACGTGATCTATAGTCTATTTTTTTAACGAGGCAAAAATTCCATTCTATCTTAAGGTCTCATGCTTAAAATTATGCCCAAGTTTACCTGATAATATGGTTAACTATGATAAAATACAACTGAAATTAATAAGAACCATAGTATTCCCTTCTCCTGGCATCAAATATCAGTCAGTAAGCAGCAAGGGGTCAGGATTTTTCACCTCGTTAAAAAAAACTGAGTATAGTCATATATATTCAAGGCTGTGATGTACTGTATCATATGGCTACAGGTCTCAGGATGGAGGAGGAAGCACGCCGACCAGCACACACGAGGCGGGGGACATTCCACCTCTGCGATCCACCAAACTCAGACACTCGGCCGCCACGGAGTCCGAGAGTGAATGTCGGGACTCAGGCTTCAACGAGGGACCGCCGTACCCTGAAGCGGGCGACAGTCACGTGTATGGGGAGTACGATGGACAGTCCTATCGCTCAAGGCACTACTCAGAGGACTCCAGGCTCTCCTATGCCCCCGAAGACTACCCTCATGGACACAAGTACTACATCTCAGAGGAAAGGATGTTCAATTACGCCACTACGTTTATGCCCAACTATGAGCAACGAAGACTCAGGCGCAATCGCTACAACTATTTAGATGATTATGATAATTATCAAGATTTTCAAGAGTCTGATAAGTATTATGACACTTCTAGCTTAAGCCGAGAACACAGCGATAGCTTCATCTATGTCTCTTACCCTCCGGATGTGAAGAAAAAATTTAATGAGAATAGGTGATGAAAGAATTTACAGTTTAATTTTTTCTTATATTTGAATAGGCATTACTACTTAACCAAAGAGACTCCAAAGAAAGCACTGTTGTACCTCTTGTATAGTATGGAAGAAAACCACATATTGAGTTAGTGGGTGGGGCGTTTTCTTCAAATGTCTAGAATACGTTTCCAGATATTTTGAGAAGTGATTCACAATTATGCACAAAACATACATTTATGTAATATTTAGCAAGTCATTCCTTTACGTTTCCTTTATAATAAGTATGTACTACCAGCGACTTAAGTATAATTTAGAGCAATTACAGTTACTTGCTACATTACACCAAATGAATATAGGCACATTTATGTAACATTACTTATAATTCATTAAATATATAAAGTATGTGTTGCTATGGACCAAGATTAATTAGTACGTGAAGAGGAAATAGGAGTTTTGAGGGTTCACTTGCTGGCCCTGAATGAGTCAGTGTATCAAGGGATGTGGCACAAGTTAGAAGTGCAGGAAAGTCTTGTTTATCTGAATGGCCTTGACGAAGCTGCAGCAACAAACACAACACTATAATGTTGTAATAAGGCATGGTAACATCCACTATATTCAATGCCTTAGTATACCTATGCATTTTTTATAATGATAAGAACATATGAATGAATGAAATCAATCATGCATTTCTAGAACGTGATTCCCTTGACCTGCAGCTGTACTAGAAACAAACAGCTGTAATATAAGAGGAAAAACTAAGAGCAACATTATTTAAACAAGATTCTCCTGCACTTATTTGTCCCCAACTGTTTGTTATATGTAGACTATGTGTCATCATGCTCCCTATTGCTTGTACAGACTTTGGGGGCTTATTCGTAACGATTAAGTAGAAATGTGGAAATGTTGGGTGTATCTTTGAAGATACTCAGACAGGTAATGTCAAAGTTTAGATACAATCAAAGAACAGTCATCAAGTAGGCTTTGTATAGCCACATTGTTATTCCCAATAGTACTGCAAGACATCCATGACTGAGCTGATGTAGAGACCGGGGTACTACATCACAGCCAGGACAAGGATGCCACCTTGTGTACAGAACTTCAAGGTTGTATACCAAGCAATGCATTGTTAATAGTGACATAGTATCCTGTCTTAAGGAACACCGTGGCAGAGCACAATGTAAGGTAGCTTGTTGCCAGTGTTTCATGGTGCAACGTGCAGGGTGCCACTGTCACTGGACGGGGCAGAGCGGTGCCTACACTTGGCTCTGCTTTGTTGCTATACTGTATATGGTAAATGTTACGTTCATACATTGTGAGTCTACTTAGAGAAAACTTATTTTTGTATCTAGTGGTACTCTATCACAAAGCAATTTAGCTGAGTACAAATACAAAGAAGAGACTTGTTTGTGATAACTGTTATGAGGGAAGGTAGAATGTGGTGTTAGCATTGTATTTCCCATTGACATGATCTAGAGCAAAGTGTAGTTGTCTGGAAACTTAAATATTCAAGGGGAATGAACATACTGTAGTAGAAAACTCAGCATTTGTTACATTGAGACACGGTCAGGAGAGGGGAGGCTGAGGAAGACGCACACAGCTGAGCAAAGTGTTAGCAACTTCTGTACTTTCTGACTCCATGTAGTCTTGGTAGATAGATTGCAATTACAAATCTTCTCAAAAATTCTTATCCAAGGTTTGAAGGGGATACTGACTATACGTACTCTGTTTTCTTTTAACTAGGCGAAAAATCCTGACCCCTCGCTGCTTACTGAATTATATTTTATGCCAGGAGAAGGGAATACTATGGTTCTTCAAAATTTCAGTTGTATTTTATCATAGTTAACCATATTATGAGGTAAACATAGGCATGATTTTAAGCACGAGACCTTATGATAGAAGGGAATTTTCGCCTCGTTAAAAAAAATAGACTATAGTTGCCATCATTTATAAGAGCCATTTGGATTGCGCCACATTTTTAAACATCATAAGACATAACATTTCCCGCTATTTAAACTCCTACATGATGAATCTCGCATTATGTTTCTTCCATAACTCTTAAGGCTTTCTAATAACTTATCATTGGGACTTGTTTGATGATTCGTCTGGAGGAGTCAGTGTCAGGCAAGAAATTTCCATCACCCACATTAGACTAAATAAAATCAAAAGTAAATAAGATAAATACATAAAAAGTGTATATGTTTTGTCCACAATGCAGCAAAAGAAACAAGTTGATGACAATAATTTGAAGCATTAATGAACTGTCATAAACAATATTATCCTCACTGCTCTTCTCAATGACTCACCAAAATCATTGAGTCCTAATTCATTTCTCTATGGTCCGTCCTTCCCTTAGATCCGCCACTACTGTAAACTGTCTGTACTAAAGCATGGTTAGTGAGGCAACACCACTAGTTATCTGCTGTAAAACGAGGCTTCTGGGTAATTGCTTACAACCATTAGCTAATCAGTAAAGCAGGTAGTGTTAGTCATGTTGAACGGGCGGCCAGGATTGACCAGGTTGTTACAAATACACTGGTCACCTGTCACATACTTGCTAATAAACTAGGCTTTTGAATAATGCCCTTGTCTTGACGTGCATTACATTACCTGGTGGCGTGGCCGGGCAGCATAGTCCCATTCTCTATGCGAGTTATGTGGTTGCCGAGTGAAGACGCTTGGCTGTAGCTCCGAAACTAACCACAGGAATTTCTCGAAAATACCCTCATTGTGATTCCCACGCAAAGTTATCATGTAGAGAAGAGGAAAGCCTAACCTACCCTTACCGTAACCTAACCTGACGTGTTCAAGAGTAAACGCCACATACTCTTCCAGAAAACGGGACTATGCGGCCGGGCTTGGTCATGCAGGTGGCAGTTGTGTGTGGGTGTCGCATGTGCAAAGCCATCATTACTATTTATGTACTTTGTTACACAAAAGCGATTTGCTCTGAAGGAATTATGGTAAAGTTACATAGGTGTGAGATTATATTCCCCTGCCAATATTGAACAGCTACCACCAGAAGTATTCATGAAGAAATACAATCTTGAAAGGAGGAAATGCACTGCAATCTTTATTCAATATCAAAATAATTATTCAGTACAGTAATATTAGAAGTAAGTTTGTCACTTATGAACAAACAAGAGTTGGCTGAGAACTGTGAAAACAAAATTAGCTACAAACTATACTCTCCCCTAACAAGTGCAGTAGTGGTATACATGAGCTGGACGGGATAGCACACACACACACACACACACACACACACACCACAGAGGTAATGTAATGCACAGAGCTTCAGAAGTTTCAGCAATAAGTAGTGAGCAGTGTAGTGTAGGTGCATGCAGGCTGTGAAGCAAGATGACGTGTAAGGGTGTGAAGGTCTTGACTTTTTGCAATGCTGACTATAACCTGCGACTCAATACTGCCTAGCGATCTCTATTACAGGGCCTCTGCCACTCCCCTGCTGAGGATGTGAGAATACGACTGTCACCTCAGGGTCTATTTAATTAGAAGAAAAATATTTAAAATACATACTTATCATAAGATTCCTCATTCTGAAAACTTGTACACTTTATTGACTGATGGATAGGAGTTCATATTCACGAGGGAACTTGTATCTAAGTACTTCTGGTTTGTCTAAAAATGTTTCACTAAATTTTGTGATTCTAAGTATGTACCATAACGCACCTTTTTGCAACACAAGGATGTTTTCTTATTGTATATCGATAACTGGAAAGTATGTTCTATGTAGCACATTTACTTTTATTTTGGAAAACTAATAGATGTAGATTTGGCCTCTATAATAGAATAGGATTACATAATCATTTTCAAGCACTGATTAGTGACAAGGAATCTCCTGAAGGCATCATGTTTTGAATGATCAACACCCGAGTCAGGTCATAGCCAGCTCTTGCCTTCTTAATATAATACCTACTGAGTATGATAAATACACTGATGAATACATTGTACTCCGTAGTGTAGGGGTAGCACGCTCGGTTCACAACCGAGAAGTCCCGGGTTCGATCCCCGGGCGGAGCGGAAACAGTTGGGCTGTTTCCTTAAGACCCGAGCCCCTGTCCACCCAGCAGTGAATGGGTACCGGGTGTTAGCCGGGGGTTTGTAACCCGCCTCCCGGGGTGCTGGCTTCGGCCAACACTATAAGCACTAGCAGACAGCTCTCTAGGGGTAGTCTGAGAGAGAGCCGTCTGGTTACAGTGGAGATCCATCTCAGCTGCGTCGATAACTGACGAAATTCTTCAAAACAACAACAAAAAACACAAAGGCCTGTGGTGATAATATTTCTTGCCATTCAAGCTACTTTGCTGCCAAACATATCAGTGTTTGCTTAACCCCTTGAGACCCAGAACGTAATTTTCATTGTAATTGGGGTACCAATTAGAACTTTTAGTAAATATAAGCAATATTTTATAGATATGACCTATTTAGTATCTTTGGCCACTAGCTCATTTGGTATATTAAATTACTTTTTGTAATTTTATGTCTAACAACGGACGATTCTTTATAGCAAAGGAAAGATCTGGACTTGAAGGGATTAATGATACCACTCCTCTGCATTGGGTCAAGGAGTACTGTACCTCAATTCTGAACTTCAATATCATTACAAACATCTCGGTGTAGGTTTGGGTCCTCTGAGGATGGACCATGGCTAAGGGCAGTGGTACTTGACAATATACGTAAATTGTGATGCAAACTTTGTACAGAAAGCCCTTGTTTCATTACTTGTCATTGCCCACTGGTGTGAATGCATCCAAGGCAAAGTGATCTGTAGTTCTAAGAAGATGTATGGATGATGGATTTAATGGTTGTATCATTCTAATGGCATCCTGTGATGCTTTATGAAACTAACATTTGGCTGATGAGAAAGCAGATGAGTGGATATGACATAAGTGAAAATGCTGCTGACAGGCTTAGATATAATAGTGACATGTATGTTATGGGAGCATCACAAGCCAAAAAAAAAAAAGGGAGGAGTGTTGGGAGGGCCAGTGAAGGACAGAGGGCCTGCCTGAGAGGGGAAAGCTGCTGAAAGAGTGGAGGTGTTACTGGGATCAGCAGCTGTAGCCTTACTGTGTGGGACATCGAACTCAATACTAATTTTTTCTCAAAGATTTTATATCTGGAGTAACTAGATGAAAAGACTACTGTACAGAATGTGAATAATAGCAAGACTTTGTGTGTGTGTGTGTTGTGGGACATGCTAAGACTGTGGTATGACAATAATGTAAAACTATCAGTATACCTACTGTTCTTATGACAACTGTTACATTCACGAGCACATCACTGCTGTGTTAGGAGGAACATGAATCCTGCACCCACGCAGCACAGGACACATCGTAACACAGCATTACTGGCTTGCTGATACAGTGTCATCAGAATGTGAACGAACCCTTGTAACATATTCTCAAAGTGAAAACAATACTGTAAATGAGGAAATATAATTGTTACTCAGATATGTGTTTGAATTGTATTAACTTATTCATGATACCTGCTCAAAATCTAAGTACACATCGAAATGTTTGTAAGTGTTGAATGTTAACCCCGGACTGTGTAATGATGACTTACAAAAAAAGAGACAACTAATCAAGACAATCTTTTGGATCCAAACCATATTCTAACATCCTTACAAACATTTTGTCTTAGTACAGTAAACAAATCCAGCCTCAAGTAGGAATGTAGAAAAGTAAGAGCTGTCCCGAGAGGTGAATCAATCTCAAGGGCGCGATGCATGCAGCAGACGGGTGTGTGGTAACCCTGTAGTGTAGTCAATAGGCCAACAGACGCCGTGCAGCCAGTGTGATTATTGATTTAATGCCAAAAAGGGGGACATGTGCCAGCAGCCAGTGGGAGGCAGGTGTGGGTGTGGCGTGAGATCCTGACGCCCTCTCCTTACAAGCCTCTCAACATTTGGTCCAAATTAATGTTTCAATAATTCACAAAGTTTGGCATTACGTACAGTCAAGTCATTGCACTGAATGAAATTCAAGTGAAAAACTAAATGACTGAGTAGCACAACTGCACAAGCAAGAAATGCACCACGTGGGGGCAGCAAGAGCCTCTAAGTTAATAATAATAGCCTACAGGCGCTTTAACGTAAAGGCTCCAACGTAAAAAAAACAAAAAAAACCCATTATATCCTAGCAGTGGCGGGGCCGACCGTCGCATGCCCTGAGAACAGTCTATACAGGAGCATAACGTGTCTTGAGCACTCCTACTGCCGGGTTGAGGAGTCGCAATCATGGGAATTTTTAGTCTACGATAAAAAATACCAAATTCTTCAACAGACTCTGACTCCACAGCCTACCATGTGCTATGTACAGTAACTTTAGTGAACAAATCTATTTTATTTACAGTTTAACAAGTGTGCCATATTGCGTCGTTAACATACTTTGCGTAAATAAGCGAAAATTAAGAACAGGAACTACCACGTGTACGGTGTAGGTCTCACAGCCTCTTGTAGCTTCCTTATTTTCTTATTTAACCCCTTGAGACCCATAACGTAATTTTCATCGTAATTTGGCTACCATAAGACGTTTTTTTTAGTGAATACAAGCAATATTTTATGGATCTGACCTGTTTAGTATCCTTGTCAACTAAAAAAATTGGTATATTAAGTTACTTTTCGTAATTTAATGGCTAACAACATACGATTTTTTATAGCAAAGGAAAGATCTGGGCGTTAAGGGGTTAAATTCATGTGTTTTACTGGATCACCGATAGTACTCCGCGATGTTCATGGTCTGGAAGTACTGGATGAGCACAGAGGAGGGCGTGAGGCAGCCAGGGAACAGCCGGTCACAGTCCCCTCCCTGCCGCCCTAATGACATCGCTGCTCCGTACTCGGCCACCCCGCCCTGCGTCACGCCACCTCCGGCAGTGCTGGGGCGTGACATATGGAAATACCGTAAGCACACACACACACACACACACACACAATGAGAGACTACTGACTCACTGAGGTTGATACACAAAAGGACATAAACAAAAAAAATAGGAAAAGGGAGATGCCTGAACATCATGAAGAACTAGCTACAGCTTCCCTCATAGAAATGTATAAGTTTGGAATGGACTAAATGAGGAGGTGATATCGGCAAAGAATGTGCACCAGTTGAAAGAAAGACTGGCTAAATGTAGATACGGAGCCGGGCCACACGAGTGTAGCTCAGGCCCTGTAAAACACAACTAGGTAAATACACACACACACACATCTCTCGTGCAACAGAGGACGTAGCAATATTGGTGCTTATTGTGGTGGCTGTATGCATATAGAAAATTACCTTAGCCACTTTCCTTCGACAAACTTCAGTATCTTCTCCCAGGAATTCATTAGCGTGATTGAAACAGTCTACCAAAATCTACAACCTAACATGACACTTAAAGAGTGCTCTGCGCATCGTGTAAACGGGCCTTTACAACCACCAAACTTTCCCCAGCCTGTGTCCCCTAGATCATCGTGTAGCTATCCCATTGTTACCCACATCCCATTTACAGGAACTACCTCGTGTAGGTCTCACGGCCTCTTGTAGCTTCCTTACTTTCTTATATTCTTATTCTGTGTTCTAGCTATCCCATTGTGTGTTCCAGTCACATTCGTTTAATGGTTAGCACCAGGAGAGGAAGGATGCCACAATTTAATCAATCTTGTTTCAGGGTGCATATCAAGTTCATACTGTATAGTCTATACCAAGGATAGTACATATGTACTATCCTTGGTCTATACCCTCCATGGTAGGAAGAAGAAAAAATAATGACAATAAACTTAGAGAAATGGTTGTCTGCGACTTTAACTAACCTACCACCACCACCACAACTACTACCACCCACTACTACTACTACTACCTCAATCCTAACACGTACGACTCATGGCTACAATTATAGATTAAATGACGTGAATTCCTACGTGCCGTTAACGATCAGTATGCTCATGGGAATGTAGGTACGTCAATTATACTGCAATATAACAGAGGGCTTGGACTAACCTGAGTATGGTGTGAAGGTCTTTCAGGTGGCCGGTGAGAGCGCCTTCAGGTGTGCCGCCCAGCGTACAGGTCAGCTGCAGGACGCACCCCGTCTTGTCATTCTCCAACGCCACTTCCAGGATTTTTTCGATCCACGGGTCTATCTTGTTGGGGGCGACTTGGCGGCGACGACGGAAGGGAAAGAAGCCACCACTAAAACCACCGCTGAAGGGATATGATTAAAGTTGTAAATACTAATCTAATATTTTATAAGTACATAAGAAAATAAGGAAGCTACAAGAGGCCGCGAGACCTACACGTGGTAGTTCCTTTTACTTAATACTACCTACATCCACCTTTCATCCCCATCCATGAAATTGTCTAGCCTCCTTTTAAAGCTCCCTAATAACTCCGCATTAACTACCCCACGGCTGAGTCTTTTCTAGATAAAGACTAGAGAGGCTTTTGTCATGATAACCAACCAATTGTGAAGTTTCGAAACACATAATATATAAGGTTTAAGTACAAGCCTCGCGTTAACAGAAAAAAAGAGTAGGTGAAGACAGTGCTTACGTAGGGATGCTGCCTCCGGTCTGTTGGTTGTGAACACTCTTGCGGCCCGCGTGGAAGGCCAGGCCAGCCAGCAGCACGCCCAGCCCCGCGGTGAAGATCACGTTGTTGTCCACCTGCACGCCCACACGCTGAGGAGCCGCCACCACCACCGCCCCCGTCACCACCACCACCACCACCCAGGCCCGCCACACGCACACACGCATCTGAAGGGCGAGGCGACACGGCGGTGAGACTGATTACTGGAAAAGATGGAACTGGAAAAGCGTAGATTTAATAAGGAAATAGGGAAAAATTGGTTCACAAATAGGGTGGTAAATGATTGGAATGGACTCAGTCGTCAGGTAGTTAGTGCGGAGTCAATAGGGAGCTTTAAAAGGAGGCTAGATAATTTCATGGATGGGGATGAAAGGTGGATGTAGGTATATAGTGTTAAGTAACAGGAACTACCACGTGTAGGTCTCACGGCCTCTTGTAGCTTCCTTATGTTCTTATGAAAGGTGAGGCGACACGGCGGTGAGACTGATTCTGCGTGCGTGTGAATGTGTGTGTTTCACTCGCCCTCTTATTTTTCACAATGCAACTGAAGGCTGAAGCATCTTTCTTATATCAGTAAGTTATGCATCCAAGGTACGTAATCACCACTTCCTCTCATTTACGTTGTTAACTCTTTTGTAGGTCGTGTGGCGCATCTAATGACGGCGGCGACGGGGCGGGGAGAATGGGATGGCGCAGGAGGATGACAATAGCGCGACCTTGAGAAGTTGAAACGAGACGGAACATTGTCGTGTTTGAGGGAGTAATGCAGCGGATTAACATAAACTATCGCGGTTCATAAGGCAAGATAAGATAAAATACTTTGATCCTATCTAGACACTTTGCAAGTACCAACTACAAGGTTATTAACTATACAAAGCGCCACCACGCCAGGACGAACTTGGTGGACTCGAACCGCTGACCGAATGCAGGGTCTCTACACACGGACCGCGCGCTCTACCACCAGGCCACCCTGGCGGGTTCTTAAAGCAAAGTGACGCAACTTATTGTATGGCTAGTATATCTATGTACACGTCAATACTTAATACCTCATCAATGGTAGTCTATACAAAGCTTTAAAAGGTTTTCAAGTATATAAGTGCCTATTTCATGTATGCTTGCAGGGAATTTTAGCTTCATAGTGAGGGATGTTCAGCGATGATAGTCACTTACTAGGTTAATTTTTCACGCCCAGCAAATTCCAATTTCCTCTGAAAACATGACGTGGTTCGCTTCCACCAAATACGTTATGTTACGCTAAGCTTTCCTTCATTGACAGGGTTCGTGTGAGAATATCAGTGGTGGGCGCCGCAGGACAAACACCGCGCAGGGATGGAAATAAAGAATATCTCAAGATCGGGACAGTATTTATCATTTGAACATTACATGACTTCATATTCTAAAACAGCATGAAAACAGGAGTGTGAAAAGATCTTCCGCTCGACACCCGCCGCTGGTGCATGCGTTTTTTTTTTTTTTTTTTTTTTTATATAACATTTGTGCCTATATAGCGCCTGTATCCAGTGACCTCCAGGGCTCGAATGGAGGTTCACTTGACCACTGGCCATGGCTGCCGTATTCTGTATAACGCTCTAATATCCACCACTGATCTGATCTGATGTGTGTGTGTGTGTGTGTGTGTGTGTGTGTGTGTGTGTGTGTGTGTGGGTGTGTGTGTGTGTGTGTGTGAGATACAAGTGTGCAATTACTGCAACAAGTAGGTAAGATGCTATTCTTGTGTCTTCTATCAGAGGAAGCAATCAATTTACCAAGGACACGCAGAACCTTATACTCTTTTGTTTTTTCTTTAGACAAAGCAATAACAGGCGCCATTATTGTGTCCATCTCATGACATCACCCAACAGACGCCATGAACCACAGGAAGACATAAATATGCAAGTTTGTGGCGTGTCCCGCGAAGTGCATCCTCCAGCTGCTGGTCTGACAGCATCTATTGTATACTGTACCGTATTTGTCTATGAAAAATCCATTGAGCAGGGATCGAACGCGGGACCACAGAGGCGCGCCAACGCTCTTACCACTGAGCCATTCGGTGTGTGAGTGAGTGAGTGAGTGAGGAGAGAGAGAGAGAGAGAGAGAGAGAGAGAGAGAGAGAGAGAGAGAGAGAGAGAGAGAGAGAGAGAGAGAGAGAGAGAGAGAGAGAGAGAGAGAGAGAGGAGAGAGAGAGAGAGAGAGAGAGAGAGAGAGAGAGAGAGAGAGGAGAGAGAGAGAGAGAGAGAGAGAGAGAGAGAGAGAGAGAGAGAGAGAGAGAGAGAGAGAGAGAGAGAGAGAGAGAGAGAGAGAGAGAGAGAGAGAGAGAGAGAGAGAGAGAGAGAAGAGAGAGAGAGAGAGAGAGAGAGGAGAGAGAGAGAGAGAGAGAGAGAGAGAGAGAGAGAGAGAGAGAGAGGAGAGAGAGAGGAGAGAGAGAGAGAGAGAGAGAGAGAGAGAGAGAGAGAGAGGAGAGAGAGGAGAGAAGAGAGAGAAAAAAAAATTAATGCTATCGTCACTGGTGAGCCAACTTCCCCAGCCCGCCAGCCGCCTCCAGCTCCGGGACACTCGTTACCTCACCTTACAACATTGCCTCATGTCATGGGTTAGATTGTTAGAACAGTCCATATAAAACATCTCTGCAATTATATTTCAACATTCTCTTCGCTTAGACTCTTAAGAGATTGCAGCGCAGTATGATTATATATATTAAACTCGTAAACGTCACGCGATACTTTATCATACGTTTGAAATATAGAAATAATACGTTTTATAGCCAAGATTTTTTTTTTTTTACGAATTGAGCATGAACCCGTAACTGTTGCCTGGCATAAGCACTGCTGACACTATGGTAGATAACTAAATGTGATCACCTGAACAGAATGACCTATTTTATCAGGTATAAATTATCCTAGTTTTTTTTAATACCCGCAATCTTGATCACACTTCCTCATAATTTATCATTCCAGGAAAATAAAGTGATGGGATATCTATGTTGACAACAGAATATCCATGGAAGCATTGAAGTTATGGGTACAAAGGATTATGATTAATGACAAATCCGGCGCGCAAAGGCAGTGTCGGCATAAGGCAATTCATTCATCACGCCGCTCCCTGCACCTCCCGCAGGGCTCAGCGCGACGACCAGGAAAACTAATCTATCTTGATGGTGCCGCTGCCGCTAATTACCTTCCCACACACACACACACACACAGTCTCACACACACACACACACACACACACCGCACCACGCGATGGACAGGTTGATAACGTGCTTGCCTGCCATTCTGTGGGTAGCCGGTTCGAATCCTCGCTGCTCCCGGGGATTTTTCACTGACAAATTCGGGCGGTTACTGTCTTCCTTGAGCAAGGAGATGGGGGTGTGTGAGGTCCCAGCATTGCCCAAAGATCGGTAATAATGAGCTCCAAGCTCGCATCGGGAGAGTGAAACTGGCGATTGCGAGCCAGCTCGCGTGGACAAGACCATGGGTGAAAAGTGAATGACACACACTAGAAATGAAAATAAAGCCATAGAAAGCAAAAAGTGACGACGAAATTGGTATCACTCATGACTTTTTTTTCTTTTTTGGATACAGGAAAACACTGGGTGAATTAATCAAGGGAGAACACGAGTGTGAGAACAATATGTGTGGCCCACCCCTGGGAAGACAAACAAGAAACAACACTTAAGTTGCATTAATCAATACTGAAATATAAGAACATAATTATGCTCATCCGATGGTTGATCATATTCCAGCGTTTTAGGCTACTAATGAGAAACAACACAAACAATGAACGTAATGAAATTCAATATACATCCTTGACTAGTTGCACCAATTATAACTTTACCGAGGTACGCCAGGTACTACACACACACACACACACACACACATACGTGCTAGAGTCTCCCGTCCCTGCGCCGTGCCTACAACCTCACCTCTTCCGGTATCACGCGGGGCCCGACCACCAGTGCGCCGCGGCCCCCTGCGCCACCCTATAAGTACTCCTTACCTCACCAGTGAAAGTGTCACCTTGAGCTGAGCGTCTACCATGTATCCTCATGACGGTGCTTCACGGTTCCGCGGGAGTTGTTAAATGGTGCTGAGGAACCCGGAAGCAGTAAACGTCTTCACCACGTCCCAACCTCTGCTTCAAACACCAAGTCTCGAAGCCCTCTGGTCTGAGTGGAGGTTACGAGGCGCCTGGCCCCGGCTGTCCAGGGGAGAAGAGATCCGGACGTAACACGGGGAGTTGCTCTCTCTCCCCACCTCTGCTGTGTACACTTCATCGTCCCCTGCTGCCCAGGTCAACTACCCTTCCCGTCTGCCGTTGTCCCTGTGTCCAGTGCTCAGCGACCTATGGTTGACGGGAAGGCTGTTGCGAACCAGGTAGCAGGGGCGTGAGTCTATTGGAGGTGTGTGTGTATATACTTTATTGTAAATACTTGTTTGTACATACTTGCTTGTAAATACTTGTAGTTTGAGCGAGACATCAGTAAATCTCCTCAATTTTAAGACTGTGTTTAAATCACCCTTACGGCCCTCCCCTATCTCGGCTTCGTCGTATCCTGGAATCCTTGGGCTAGCGAGTTGTGTTTAAATCGCGCTCGTTTTCCCTCCCAATCATATGGTCAGTTAATCTTGCCCGGATTGCCGATGGACGGAAGGAAGACGTGGCATCGCACAACCTCCACTGCGACGCAAGAATGAGACTTATGTTATGAGGCCTACAATTATGAAGCGTTACTGTGTGGACTGATGAGTGATCCGCCTCATCCTCCCGCGTATATATACAAGACATGACAGTATACACATATAGCGCTGGAGGGAGCAAATGTCACCACTGTTCTTTCCCGGGCTGTGTTTCTGCTAGGCTACACGAATAAGTGTTGAAATCTAGGCATTACAGCGATGACGATCTACATGACTTAGTGTTCCTAATGACGCTCAATCAGAAACTGTGAAAAGTAATCTATCTTTTTTTTTTTCTTCCGCTTATGATGAAAGTAAGTCACCGGAATTCTACCTGACGACGTTTAGGTGCGCACGTATAGCGTAGTTGTGAAAGAGAAAGTTGAAGTCTTTGTGTGGCGTCGTAACGATCACACACCAATGGCGATGCGGCGTCACGGGTGTTGGCAGGCGGGGAGGGGCGCGTCACTCCCGCTGGTCTTGAGGTACTGACGCGGCGAGGCGGTGTGGCGCGCGGGAGATCATTCTTGAGACACCTCGGAGATGCCTTCACGATACACTTTCGGGTTTTGACAATACACGGGATTTTTTTTTTTAAATCAAACCCTTAAGAATAGTGTTTCTTAACCTTTTTACCACCACGCCCCCTCTATTAGTTCTGTAATAATAATAATAATGATAATAATACTAATAATAAGATAACTACGTAATGATAATATTTATATTTATAATGATAATAATAATAATGATAATTTTGATAAAATAATAGTAATAGCTAAATGATGATAATAATAATATCAATAATAATAAGAATATCAACAATAATAATGATGATAATGATAACAATAATACTGATAATAATAATAGTAATAACAAAAAATAATATTGCATAAAAGTCTGCAAGAGTTAGTGAAACGCGGCAAGGCGTCACCGCAGAGTCTTTCAGCCACACTTGCATCTCCGTTTTCTTCGCTCACCCTCGCGCGCCACCTTCATATTAAATACTTGACAGTTCTTCCTTTTTCCCTCTTCACTCACGCCACCCTCCTCATTTTTAGCATCACACTGCCTTCCTAAAGGCCTATCCAGACGAGCGGACGTGCCCGGCGGGCAGCGCGGTCGGCGGACAAATTCTGCCGGGCATGCCCGTGAATGTTGTCCACACGGCAGAGTCGATGAATGGGCGGGCGTGACCGACGATGCCAGTAGGTTGTAGAGTGCGGTACGATACACATGGCACCCAGTATTACTGCGAAGAAAGTATTGTGTAGCATAATTGTTGCTGTGTGTATAAAGTTCCTGATGTGAACCGTGTTACAACGATGTGATACGTGGGAGACAAGCCTTTTATGGATTCTCTGTTAACTTGCGTCTGGCAGTGCCGTAGCTCTTCAAGCCACCAGCCACTGCCTGGTGATTTCGCTCAACGGGGGATCGGGCATTTCGATGGTTTGCCCGTCAAATGTGCCCGATGACGGGCATGCCCGCCGATCAGGCCCGCTCGTCTGGATAAGCCTTTAATAAGCCTTCCCAGCGGCTACAACACGGGTCACGCTGCAACAATAACCAGTAAAATTTTGTCTGTCTCTGTCAACATCCCGCTTTATGGATGAAATTATGGTCGATTCGTTTTCTCAACCCTTCCACATCTCCTTTACTACCTTCTGAAGGTCTAGATTTATACTTCAGCATGTAGTGGAGATATTACTAACTTCTGGAAACCTAATAAACACACCAAGATCGATTTGAAAGGAATATTATCGTCCTAAAAAAACGGGATGCTGAGAACCGAAATTCAACCCAAAAACCAAGCCTGCAAAGCCATTAAATTAGGCAACATCCCTCCTCAATGTCTACCACTCCTAACTGTCCCACACTTAATCCTTTACACCCTTTAATACCCTCTATACTTGGATCAACTACCACTGCTTGGCTTGGGGAGAACTTACCCGTTGACTCCATGACGGATGCAAACAGCGGCGGCGGGGTTGGCGGCAGCACGGCGGATGAGGGACCCCATGTTTGTTTATGTTTGAGTTGGTGCCTCGGTGGTTCGGTTCCAAAGTACAATCTTCACTCGGGTAAAAAGTTATCTTCCCGCCTCAGAGTATTTACCTAAAGAAGTCTAATTGAATCACCTGCAAAATATTAGTTACTATGCATTGTAATTGATTGATTGATTTAATGCCTAAAAAAGGTGAATGTGCCAGACATCAGAGGTCATATGGCACTATGGCAAAGCATATAAAGGGGAGGGGTTAAAGAATAATAGTGAAACGATGAGGGAAGGGGAAAGAACGAATGTTACAGCAGGATGGTTAGATCAGATGTAGGATGTGGATTTGTTGGAGGAAGGAAGTTAAATTTTCCAGGGAGAAGGAGGGGGATTCCGCAAGACAGGGAGGTCGGGAAAGGGAGGACAAATGAGGGAAGGAACTGGAACGGGCAGGAGTAAGATGGGGGCAGGGGGGGCATTTTGGAACACTACTAAGACCATCTTAGGGGACTAAGACCATCTTAGCGCTAGTTGGACATTTTCGGAAGCAAATTTCGCTCCGCCTAAGACAGTGCAGCGAGTGTAAACTAAGGCAGGGTTGGGGTCGTCTTAGCCCGCAATTTTCTCCGTCACCATAACAACAATGGTTATATTATTGGTTATATATATATATTTTAGACTGTATATAGTATATTTGGGTTGTATAGTACACTATGTAATATATAATATATATTAATATTATATATAATATATATATATATATATATAAATAGGTGTGGGCTATATATATACTATATATATAGGGGTGGGCTGGGCGGAATAGATATGATTTGCGACAGAAACGGTTAGCAGATTAATTCTAAACATATCAAAATACACCAGAAAAAAAGTGTCGTTATTCACGATAATATCACATACTGGCTATGATATGTGTGTGGAGGATGAAAAGGGGGAAGGAAGAGGAGGGAGAAGAAATAATAGAAGAAAAAAAAGGAGGAGAAGAGAGAGAGAGAGAGAGAGAGAGGAGAGAGAGAGAGAGGAGAGAGAGGGGAGACTAGACTCCCTCGGCGTGTAACACTGCACTGTGACTGTAGCAGAAATACATATCTGGCAACTCAAGGAGAAGGAAGAGAAGGGAGACGAAATAATAGAAGAAAAAAAGGAGAGAGAGAGAGAGAGAGAGAGAGAGAGAGAGGAGAGGAGAGAGAGAGAGGAGAGAGAGAGAGAGAGAGAGAGAGGAGAGAGAGAGAGAGAGAGAGAGAGAGAGAAGAGAAGGGAAAGAGAGAGAGAGAGAGAGAGAAGGAGAAGAGAGAGAGAGAGAGAGAGAGAGAGAGAGAGAGAGAGAGAGAGAGAGAGAGAGAGAGAGAGAGAGAGAGAGAGAGAGAGAGAGAGAGAGACTCGGCGTGGTATACGTATTTCCCGCCAAATACAGACTTGTGTCGCGCGCGCTGATTGGTTAGGTGGCACTAAGAAGGGTTGGCCTTCTGTCCCCTTACACGAGGCTAAGATGACGCCCGAAAATGCTTCTTTAGTAATCTTCTTGGCCCGGTATAACTAAGTCGGTCTTAGGACGCTAAGAGGGTGTAGTTTAGAGCCTCTTCGAAAATGCCCACCCAGGATATTAGGACATGTTGAACAGTGAGAGGAACTTGACAGGGTGTGCCTATGCATTGTAGCTTTAACTGATCTATTACAGGAATTACCATTCCATTGTCGTTACCGCTGTCACTGTTGTAGATAATTTTATTCATCCCTTTATTGTCAGGCGGGGAGGGAGATAATGCAGTAGCCCCCATAAATACGTAGGCTGTATTAGTTGTATGGGTAACTGAGCTGTATTATAATAAATGCTCGAGTACGGACCCATTTGCGTGGTGACTTTGCATGGGTATAATTTATAAGGTGAGGCTTTTACGAAGGGCTGACAGAAATGGTAGCGTAATGATTGATTGATTTAATGCCTAAAAAGGTGAATGTGCCAGACATCAGAGGTCATATGGCACTATGGCAAAGCATATAAAGGGGAGGGGTTAAATAATAATAGTGAAACGATAAGGGGAGGGGAAAGAACGGAATGTTACAGCAGGATGGTTAGATCAGATGTAGGATGTGGATTTGTTGGAGGAAGGAGGTTAAATTTTCCAGGGAGAAGGAGGGGGATTCCGGGAGAATGTCCGCAAGACAGGGAGGTCGGGAAAGGGAGGACAAATGAGGGAAGGAACTGGAACGGGCAGGAGTAAGATGGGGGCAGGATATTAGGACATGTTGGACAGTGAGAGGAACTTGACAGGGTGTGCAGAGGGTTGGGGTGGAGCTTGACATGAGATAGGAGTGTGTAAGGTTGGTATGGCCTATGCGTAAGCGTACGAGAGCAGTCTCCCAACGTCTATTAGAGTGGTAAGGATTTGACCATGGAGAGATAGAGGGTTTGATCAGGCGAAGTTTATTGGCAGAGAAAGTGGTCCAGGAGGATTGCCAGCGGTCGAATAGGAAAGATTTAAATGAAGGGTAGTAGTCAGAGGCTGGCAAGTTTGAGAAACGGGGCATTGGGACATAGTGGCCGAGCGCGCCAAAGAATCAACGCGTTCGTTGCCCGAGATACCCACGTGACTCGGTACCCAGCAGAAGCAAATTGTTTTGTGGCGTATGGATAGTCGGAATAACCAGTCTTGGATCTCCCGAACAAGAGAGTGAAGCGAGCGAAGAGATTGTATAAGAGAAAGGGAATTGCGGGAATCAGTGAAGATAGTGAAGAAACAGGATGGGTAGAAAAGTATGCGTTTCAAGGCGAAGAGGATGGCGTACAATTCCGTTGTAAGAACAGTGGATTCTATAGGTAGTTGGTATTGATAGTGAAGAGAGGGGAAGAGGACAGCAAAGTCAGAACCAGAGTGAGATTTAGAACCGTCGGTGTAGACGTGGGTGCTAGAGGAATGAGTGGAAAGGTGTTCAAGAAAGTGAGAGCGGAGGACAATGGGAGGAATGGTAGACTTGGGAGAGGTAGTGGGGACAGAAGAACAGATATGGGGGGAAGGTATAAGCCATGGGGGGAAGGGATGAACGTAGAAAGGGAGAAGATTAAGAGTAGGAAAGGAGGAGTGGGAGAGAAGGGTGCGCATGCGAACAGGGAAGGGCGGTGGTAGACGAGAGGAGGAGGTGATCACTGTGAGGAAAGATTGGGGGACTGCAATCTTAGAAGTAGGAAATTGATGAAGGCGAGCATAGCACCGAAGTGATAGGAGGGCTCGACGGCGAGAGAGGGATGGGAGGCCCGACTCAGCATAGAGGCTCTCAACGGGGGAGGAGGTAGCGTAATGAAAAACCTAGGCAATACAATACAAATACAAATTAATGAGAGTACAAAAAGAAGACAGAGACGGAAGAAACAAAAAGAGGAAGTCAGTTTTTAATTTTGAGTTGGAGGAAAGTTATATAACGGCCACAACTTACCAGGTGTAATTACTGTGGAGGATAAGCATAAAAATGGTGCAGTTTTTTCTACACGCCATGCTTCGCGTCGCCCGGGTCCTGAAGGCGACGCAGAAGCAAATATAAGAGTGAAACGATCCCCCCCGACAGGCAGGATCACTTTGATTACGATGCCACCAAATGTATATTAATTTTTTTTTAAATATAAAGTTATTAATAGGCTCATTAGAAAATTCTTAAGCAAGCCTCGCCTCCCTCGATGAGTGTAGCGCCAGGAAGGGGTGGATGGATGTAAAGAAGGAACTTTCCCTCCACGCAATATGTTGGTGGAGCATGGTAAGAATTATGATGCTTTGCCTCAACCAACCACACAGAGATAAACTGTGGTACTTAGGACGATAAAATGCGTCCTTTTTTGCAGCCAGAAATTTGCCAGAATACCCTTGCATGCATGGAGAAAAGAAAAGAAACAAACATTGAATCCGTCCTTGGTGAAGGTCTTCCCTCCTGCGGCGAGGAAAAGTAGAGTTCATTTAGTCTTGGCGGGAGGCCGAGGCGGGTAAACAGACGGTGGGAATAAATTCTAATAAGATATGCAAAAAAATGAAGGAAAAAAGAAGAATATGACGCCCAGGGCTTGGCGAAGAAAATTCAGTTTCTATTCTAGATCACCAATATCAATCAGAGAGTCAATTACCAGCTCAAAGTGATAAATGAAGCAGCAAATAAATTTTGTGTTATAATTGGCCACATGTATATCTGTAGGTGAGGTTGTGGGGAGCAACACCCTCCCAGGCCCTGAGGACGTCGTTGTGCGTGACATTACTGCGATGACAACTGGAAAGGTCCTTCTCGTGTCTGCTGCGTGTGTCAGTGTGTAGGCTACTGCTTCTGTCCTGGCTGGCTACCCCGTCCCGTCACCCTGCGGCGTGACGCGGAAGCCATAACGACCCCGGGGCACGTGGCAGGGCTCGATTTTTTTTCTCCAAACGGGTTTGCACTGGTGGGCGGCCCTTTACGCATGGCTGTAGCTCCGAAACTAACCACAGGATTTTCTTGAAAATACCCTCATTGTGATTCCCACACAAAGTTATTGGTACTAACTTATACCTGAACTTGACCTAATAAAACCGTAACCGAACGTAACCTAACCTGTTTGGGAAAAAAAAATCGCTGGCAGGGCGGCAGTGGACCATCGTCTGCCAGTACGGATTAAATGTTGAGTCAAATCTGAGTCTGTCAATAGGATGATGGTCGGGGCGGCAGGAGTAG
Organism: Chionoecetes opilio; assembly: GCA_016584305.1. Classification (NCBI taxonomy): domain Eukaryota; kingdom Metazoa; phylum Arthropoda; class Malacostraca; order Decapoda; family Majidae; genus Chionoecetes; species Chionoecetes opilio. The sequence goes on from JACEEZ010026327.1 coordinate 90,046, forward strand.
CTCCCCGATGCCGCGCAGCCTTCCACTGCCGCCCTGCACCAAGGATTTATTAAAAAAGAGCGGCTGTCACTACTCAGGGAGTCAGGGCTTGACACACACCTGCAAGTAATTACTGTAGATGATGATATGTATAAAGTGTTCTTAGATCATTCCTTATATTTTTTGGTGCTACAAGATTTAGTAGGAAAAGAGAAGTGATGTGAGTCAGAGGCCACCAAGCTTGCCGTGGCCTCTGTTATACAGTCTTCACAACCCAGGGTCCTGCGGAGGATCACGGCCTCGGCAGACTGTGTGCACGCCTCGCAGACCTGAGATAAAGCGAGTCGCTGCACAAACTGGACGGTGGATACACTCGGCTCCCAACATCAGCAGCAGCGCCTGGTTCTGGGACTATAATCACACATCACGGTGAAGGTTCCAACACAGATGTACACTGCAGAGAACAGTTGCGGGTGATGGTGTGTGCGGAGTACGGTGTGGATGGATGGCACAGGCTAACACACACCTCAACATTGCGTGTATATCCAAGGCAAGCAACGGGTGTGTATAGTTCTATTCTTAAAGCAGTTTCTTGTCTTTTATAGTTTATGTTCTTCATGTGATATGCTGAGGCCTTTGCTGAAGCTTACGGACTCCTGTGTGACATGGGGTATCGCCTCCTCTTCCTCCTCCTCCTAGCTCCTCCCTCCATGTACCCCAGCGAGCGAGCGGCAGCCCAGCACACCCTCCTATACCATCTGATCCGACAGTTTGCCAAAGCCATTCAAATACAACGTTAACTACATCACTACAATGTTTATTCGTCAAACACTGCATCAATGTTACACAACATTGCAAAAAGGTCAATTTGTCTGTGAATAATTGCTTTTAGAAGGTGGTGTAAAAAACAAAACACATACAGGTGATCAAGGTTCATCTGGATTGGACGTCTGATAGGCGGTCTACGTATTCACAGGCGAGTGTCGCACCAAAGCAACGCTTCGTGTATCGGTACACACGTCGGAAAACCTGCGTCGTGAGCTCATCAGAGTATTGACCACCAGGCACATGGTTCACCCCAGGCAGCGGCCCCGGACAGTGGGCACCCGCAGCACAGCACCGCAGGGCGAGGATTCACGAAGTTCCCTCCGCTCAAATTACAGCTACATAACAATGCAAGCTCATGATTTAGCCTCACATACCTGTTCCCAGGGGTTACAAAAAAAAACATGCTCCTCCTGCCGCCACCCTCACAATCTTGAGCCTCCCAGTCTGGTGCGCGACAGCCTGACCACCGCCGAGGCCCCAAGGACGCCGCCGAGGCCCGCGCTTGATAAAGAAACACTCTAGACGTTGCATAATTTTCCTTTGTTTTAAGGGAGAGCTTGCACCAGTCCAGAGTCAAAACCCGCTAATGGGCGTGGACCTGAGGATCTGAGGGCCGAGGATGGGTGTGTTCGTGTCAGGCTGTCGCCCTGGGCAACACAAGGCTACACATAACTACACTGATTAATTATCTAAAAACGAGTAAAATCATGATTACAGTCAAATCAGGAAATGAAGGTTAAAATTGATATGAATTACCTTGCATAGGTTGTACCAAAACGCCCCACGACCTATCCATCCCCCGGGCCGCCACCGTCACCCTGCCACGGCATGGGCGCGGGAGGGGCGGCGGCCGGGCTGCACCTCCCTCAGCGCGGCGCCAGGATCATTCTAATTAACATAAAACTGATATATGGTGACTTTCCCAGGGAGTGAGTTGAGTCGTCACCTTATCATCTCTAACCTAATATCACCAGTGAATTATTAGGCATTTGTACTGAAACCTGCACAGTTTGACAATAAATCAGGAAACAGACACGAACAAAGCAAAACATGGCGAAGGCTGTCATGGCTCAGGCGGCTTGTCGTTCCTCTTAACGATAGTGGGCCGGCGGAAAGAAGCAAGAGTCCGGCGGAAAATATTTTTAACGGTGCTCACGTCGGTGTGCGAGGCGTGACGCGGCGCCTTTTGCAGGGCGGCGATCATGGACTGCGGGGGCTCGCTGGAGATGCTGGGAGAAGGGGAGGGACTGGAGGAGCAGGGCGTGCGTTCCCCCACGGAGGTACAGGAACCCGTGGCCAGGGTGGCTCGGGGCCTCGCGCCGCCGTCCACCATGTTGCTGAGTTCGCACGACAAGTACTGCTCGGGCCGCGAGTTGTTGGGTGAGCTGGCGGAGCGGGGCAGCACGGGGCTGGTCTCCACGATGGTGCCCAGGGAGCTATTCCTGGAAGAGCCTCGACTGCTGCTCTGACTCTGCATCCCCGAGGGCAGCGCGACGCCAGACAGGCTGTGCGCCAACCGCGGCGAACGTGGCCCAGGCGACGTCTTTGGCGTGGGAGGACCCTTCTCCTTCCTCTTGGCCAGGGCGTCTTTCAGGAGCTGGACGGCTTCGTAGTGGCGAGCCTGGGCAGCGATTTGAATGGGCGTGAGTCCTTGGTCATTCCTGAGGCCCGGATCAGCGCCGGCCAGCACCAGGGCCTTCAGCACCCGCAGGTGACCGTACAAGGCTGCAGCGTGGAGGGCAGATTCACCATTCTGAAAGTGAGAGACATGGTCAGCTAAATCTGGCGGGACGCCCTGCACCTGCCACCCGCACCTCTCGCTGGGCACGTCATTCGTATACCATTGAACAAGCGCTGCCATGCACCTATAGTGGCAAGGCTACAAAACGCCCTCTACTCGTGTACTTCAGGGAGAGGGAGACTTGCGGAGACCCCCGACCCTTGCGGCCACAAAAGTGTTCATTAAAGAGGACTGTTTACCCTGACAACCCAAACCTCAACTTGCTCGCCATTTTGCAGCCTTGACTATGCTTTACATAAGTGTATATAACATGAGCCAGGCTGGGCCCTCCATGACTCCCACGCCCCGCGCCACAAGTTTCCTGGCGCCACGGTGTTGGTGCAGTCCTCCCAAGTCCTCAGCGTCCCCCCATCACGAGGGTTGGGACCAAGGGAGGGGGGGGGGGGGGGGTGACGCCTTACTCAGTGTTACCTTGAGGAGACCGAGGCAGGGTGAGAAGGGCAGCAGCTCGTGCACCACCTCCACGTGCCCCTTGTGTGCCGCCTTGAACAGCGGGGTGGCGCCGTCCTGAAACACAAAACACACCACACCTCACCGTCATGCTGGCCAAGGGAACTACAAGTATACATGAACAATTAAGGCAGCAGCTTCCACCACAGTGATGACTGAGGGCTGTATACCGCCGTATTGAGGCGCCCCAGCCACCCCGATGCACTGCAGCCCGCTGAGTGACATCATCTTTAAGACGGCTTGGCTGCGGTGACTCACGTGTCTGGTGACGTCAGGGTTGACGCCGTGGCCTAGCAAAAGACGCACCACGCCCTGGTGACCCATCTGGGAGGCGATCCACAGGGGACTGGCGCCGTCCATCCGTCGCACGTTGGCCTGTAAAGAGCAACACACTCGTTATATATATACGATGAGGGTCACATCCCGCACCGCCCCTTGACTCACTCACGCCACCAGGTTACCTTCATCACCACAAACGCGTGCTTACAATAGCCACCTGGTGACATTGCTATTACAAAGAGACACGTTGGGCAGGATGACACTGGATTAATTATCTGCAAGTGGGTGTATAAGTAACATTCATTCTAACGAGACGTGTGATGATGTAATGAGACGTGCAGCAAGTTAATGCTAGGGGACATGTGGTGCTCCGCTAGGATACTTGTGGTCGGGAGACTGGCACGTAACATTGACCACTTCTCTGTACCATTCAAGAAACACCTTTAACCCCTTCACACCCAGATCTTTCCTTTGCTATAAAAAAAATGTCTGTTACCCATAAAATTATGAAAAGTAACTTAATATACCAAGAGACGAATTTTGGTGAGGAAGCCGTAAGAAGCCGGCTTCTTGCAGCTTGCGTTTTCTGTTAACTCGAGGCACTTTTAAGAAGCCGGCTTCTTACGACTTGCCCAGCTGGGCCAAGCCGTAAGAAGCCGGAGGAAGCGAGCCCTGGGCCCCGCTTCTCACGGCTTCTCTCGGCTTCATACGTCACGATACGTGACGTCAGAGAAAAACAGCACGTGGCGGTATTGCGCGAAATCTTATCAGTGCAAAATCCTGTAGACCCCTCCATTCATCTATCGTATTTCACTAATTTTACAGCTTTACTGCTGCCCCGATACACGTTACAGGCAACATGAGTCACTAGCTTCCCATGAGAACACTTACAAGTAATAATAGTTGATAAAATAATACATGATAAAAACCATACTCCTGGCTGTTTTTGACGTGGATAATTTAAGCTTTTGAGTAACTATTATTACTTGTAAGTGTTCTCATGGGAAGCTAGTGACTCGATGTTGCCTGTAACATGTATCAGGGCAGCAGTTAACCTGTAAAACCAGTGAAATAAGAGCGATGAATGGAGGTTTACAGGATTTCGCGCCTTGACAATATTTCGCAAAACAGCGGGACAGGCGGAACTAGTAATGAGTGAATATCGTTGTAGAAATAATGTAATTACAAATAACAGGACACAAGTAAACACACAGATGTACATTCAAAAGCATGGACTTACCATCTTAATTAAGACCACGTATAAGAATATACGAGGTACCGTAGATAACACTATATAGTCGCCAGTCAATTGCCACTGCACTAATGTCGCCAGGCACAATATATTACGAATTTTAGCATCCCTACAGACTTTTATGTGCCACTGAAGACATGTAGTATGATGTACATAATATAAACTACTGTGGATGCGTCTTCAGTGGCACATACAAATCAGTAGTGATGCTAAAATTCGTAATATATTGTGCCTGGCGACATTAGTGCAGTGGCAAGTGACTGGCGACTATAGTGTTATCTACGGTAGAGCAGCTGATAGGTATATATTGTGGAAATGACTAGCATTGCGTTTAATTCAGTATGTTTATGAGAGAAGATGTGGTTGGATATGAGCAATTGTTGAAGATGACAATTCGTCATTGTGTGCACATTCACCTTTTTTTGGCATTAAATCAATCAATCAATCGTCATTGTGTGGTTGTTTTGTTTACAGCTATCAGCTGTGATCGCCGAGCGGGCGAGCCCCGACAAGAAGCTGGCAACTGTCAGCCGTTCTGGCGAGGCACGCAAGCGAGAGAAGCCGGCAAGAAGCCGGCTTCTTACGGCTTCCTCACCAAAATTCGCCTCAAATTAGCTAGTGGGTTAGGATACTAAACAGGTCATATCTATAAAATATTACTTATATTTACTAAAAATCGTCTAATGGTAGCCAAATTACAATTAAAATTACGTTCTGGGTCTCAAGGGGTTAATCCTCTGTATAGGTGCACGGGAAGGCACGTGCACGTCGTACCCACCTTGGCTCCCGCCTCCAGCAGGGTCCGCACGACGCTGGTGTGGCCGTTCTGGGAGGCCACGAAGACTGCCGTGGCGCGGTCCCTCATGGCAGCGTGAGGATCCGCCCCGCGCACCAGCAGCACCTGCACCACGTCCATGTGCCCGCACTGGGCCGCCACGATGAGCGCCGTGCCCCCGTCCTGCCGCGACACACACTACTTAAGAAGAACATAAGAAAATAAGGAAGCTACAAGAGGCCGCGAGACCTACATGTGGTAGTTCCTGTTACTTAACACTATACCACCTACATCCACCTCTCTTCCCCATCCATGAATTTATCCAGACTCCTTTTAAAGAGCCCTATTGACTCCGCACTGATCACCTGACGACTGAGTCCATTTCAATCATTTGCCACCCTATTTGTGAACCTACTGACCTCACGGCTGCAAGGCGTGCAGCACACACAACCACGTACAAGATCTATATACTTTTAATGATAGTATATGATATGTTAATCTTGACCACGCATTTCACCTTCACTCAGCACGCCGCGAGCTGGGTCGTGAAGGGTTACCTCGCATATGTACTACAAGGCAAGACTGTTCAACAACCGTATGATTAATGTGAGTGCAAGAGCGAGGGACAAACAAACCTTGGAGGCCTGGTTGATGGAACAGCCTCGATCCAGCAGCACCGTCACGATGTCCAGGAAGCCCCCCTGCGCCGCGAAGAACAGCGCCCCCGTGCCGGTCTGCGGGACACACACACACACGCACCCTATATAATTAATTATAGTCACTCCCCACCCATGCACCCGGGGCCGTTTCTTACAATATGTGAACTACGCGGTTGCACAGGGCCACCGAAGTCACCAAGGGGCCCCCAAGCTGCCAATATTTGCTTTTTTTTATAATCTAGTCTCTTTTCCTCTTAAAGTGCACCAGATTGATGCATTTAGATATTTAAGGTGTGCCCCCAGACCACCTTAGAGGGCTTGAAATCCCCTCACCATAGTTTTACAAAATAGGGCCCCCAAACAGCATTTTGCATAGGGTCCCCAAAAGGTTAGAAACGGCACTGCATGCACCACACAGGCGACAGATTACAATATACATTCACATGATTCATAATATTGATCCTTCCATTAATAGCAGACTGTGTGAAAAACGCAAGCATAACAATTTGGATATGTCAGAGATTAATGAGGTGTGTTCCATATATCATCGGGGCGGCAGCGTGCGGGGGGCGGGATGGGGGACTGACGTGTCTGGTGGCGTTGGACTCGGCGCCCTGCTCCAGCAGCTCCCGCACCAGATCCACGTGGCTGTTGGCTGCGGCGAGGATGAGCGGCGTAGTCCCGTCCTAAGAACATAAGAAGAACATAAGAAGATAAGGAAGCTACAAGAGGCCGCGAGACCTACACGTGATAGTTCCTGTTACTTAACACTATACCTAGAATACCTTGAATAATATACAGGGACCCTAACTATACCTACATCCACCTTTCATCCCCATCCATGACATTGTCTAGCCTAATTTTAAAGCTCTCTAATGACTCCGTACTAACTACCCCATGACTGAGTCCATTCCAATCATTTATCACCCTATTTGTGAACCAGTTTCTCCATATTTCCTTTTTAAATCTACGCTCTCCCGTCCTGCGGCAGAACCCCTTGTTGACTGACCCCCCCCCCCCACACATCATACAGTACTCCTATTGCAATCACAACAGAGCTGGCATGCCATATTGATTTAATTAGGACAAGACAAAAAGTGAACAATGACCACGTACAATGATGGTATGTGACTACGAATACGGGCAATAGTCACACACACATACACACGGCCATACACATACAGTCACACACACACACACCACACACACACACATACACACACACACATACACACACACACACACACACAGTCACACACACACACGCGCACACACACACACACACACACACACACACACACACACACACACACAGTCACACACACACACACACACACACACACACACAGTCCACACACACACACACACACACACACACACACACACACAGTCACACACACACACACAGTCCACACACACACACACACACCACACACACACACACACACACACAGTCACACACACACACACACACACCCCACACACACACACACACACACACACAACAGTCACACACACACACAGTCACACACACAACACACACAACCACAACACACACACACACACACACACACAGTCACACACACACACAGTCACACACACACACACACACACACCACACACACAGTCACACACACACACACACACAGTCACACACACACACAGTCACACACACACACACACAGTCACACACACACACACACACACACACACACCTAACTAAAGACTGATCATTATCTCAAGTGGAGCAGACATCAGATGACCAGTGAGGCGTGCGAGAACGGAACAAAATATCAACTAGGACAAAGATGAAAAAACATATATAAAGGAGGGAAGAAGGGCGGAGGTTGAAGTGAAATGAAGCGGTTAGTGGCAGAAAACAAAAAAAAAAAAAGAAAAAGTGGAAGGTTGTTTTTATCGTATGCTGAAAGTGAAAAGCACAAATGTTCCACCAATGCTGATGAGGAAGGATAAGGGAGGAGCTTCATCTGTTTGTATGCCATGCCAGACACCTTTTTTTTTTTTTTTTCCTATTGCTTTTCTTAAGAGAGAAGCACGGGCTAAATAGAAAGCCTAGTCAGAGTGTTTGGTATTTATAAATGTTAACGGGGGGGGGGGGGGGGGGGGGGGCGGGTAGGAGAAACAAGGGCAGCGAGCGTAGGTAAGCAGACGCCGTTAATTAAGCAGAAAAGGATTCCACGTAGAGGCGGCGATGGGCAAACTATTTCAATCAATAACCAAATAAATAAACTCATCAATAAACTCGTTAAATAAATATGAGTGAGGCAGAAACCAGTTCACAAAATGTAATATGATGGTGGATGATGATAAAACAAATTAAGTGTCATTAGGGAGTTATCATTAAAAGGAGGCTAGACAGACTAGACTAGACTAGAAAGCGTAGATTAAAAAAAAAATAGGGAGAAACTGGTTCACAAATAGGGTGGTAAATGATTGGAATGGACTCAGTCATCAGGTAGTTAGTGAAGAGTCATTAGTTAGACAGTCATCAGGTAGTTAGTGCGGAGTCAATAGTTAGACAGTCATCAGGTAGTTAGTGTGGAGTCAATAGTTAGACAGTCATCAGGTAGTTAGTGTGGAGTCAATAGTTAGACAGTCATCAGATAGTTAGTGTGGAGTCATTAGTTAGACAGTCATCGAGGTAGTTAGTGAAGAGTCAATAGTTAGACAGTCATCAGGTAGTTAGTGAAGAGTCAATAGTTAGACAGTCATCAGATAGTTAGTGAAGTCATTAGTTAGACAGTCATCAGATAGTTAGTGCGGAGTCAATAGTTAGACAGTCATCAGGTAGTTAGTGTGGAGTCAATAGTTAGACAGTCATCAGGTAGTTAGTGTGGAGTCAATAGTTAGACAGTCATCAGGTAGTTAGTCGGAGTCAATAGTTAGACAGTCATCAGGTAGTTAGTGCGAGAGTCAATAGTTAGACAGTCATCAGGTAGTTAGTCGGAGTCAATAGTTAGACAGTCATCAGGTAGTTGGTGCGGAGTCAATAGTTAGACAGTCATCAGGTAGTTAGTGCGGAGTCAATAGTTAGACAGTCATCAGGTAGTTAGTGTGGAGTCAATAGTTAGACAGTCATCAGGTAGTTAGTGTGGAGTCAATAGTTAGACAGTCATCAGGTAGTTAGTGCGGAGTCAATAGTTAGACAGTCATCAGGTAGTTAGTGCGGAGTCAATAGTTAGACAGTCATCAGGTAGTTAGTGCTGGAGTCAATAGTTAGACAGTCATCAGGTAGTTAGTGGGAGTCAATAGTTAGACAGTCATCAGGTAGTTAGTGGGAGTCAATAGTTAGACAGTCATCAGGTAGTTAGTGTGGAGTCAATAGTTAGACAGTCATCAGGTAGTTAGTGCGGAGTCAATAGTTAGACAGTCATCAGGTAGTTAGTGCGGAGTCAATAGTTAGACAGTCATCAGGTAGTTAGTGCGGAGTCAATAGTTAGACAGTCATCAGGTAGTTAGTGTGGAGTCAATAGTTAGACAGTCATCAGGTAGTTAGTGCGAGTCAATAGTTAGACAGTCATCAGGTAGTTAGTGAAGAGTCAATAGTTAGACAGTCATCAGGTAGTTAGTGAAGAGTCAATAGTTAGACAGTCATCAGGTAGTTAGTGCGGAGTCAATAGTTAGACAGTCATCAGGTAGTTAGTGCGGAGTCAATAGTTAGACAGTCATCAGGTAGTTAGTGCGGAGTCAATAGTTAGACAGTCATCAGGTAGTTAGTGCGGAGTCAATAGTTAGACAGTCATCAGGTAGTTAGTAGTCGGACAGTCACATAGTTAGACAAGTACAGTTCAGGTAGTTAGTGCGGAGTCAATAGTTAGACAGTCATCAGGTAGTTAGTGCGGAGTCAATAGTTAGACAGTCATCAGTGAAGAGTCAATATTTTTTTTTTTTTTTTTTTTTATTTTTTTTTT
>JACEEZ010026327.1:105000-109097 GCA_016584305.1 Chionoecetes opilio
TCCTTCTGTTATGGGTGTGTACAGGAGGAGGAGGAAGAGGAAGAGGAAGAGGAAGAGGAAGAGGAGGAGGAGGAGAGGAGGAAGAGGAGGAGGAAGATGAACGAAGGAAACCAGGACAGAGGAAGAGGAAGATGAAGAGGAGAGGAGGAGGAGGAGTAGGAGAGGAGGAGTAGGAGGAGGAGGGGAGGAAGGAGGAGGATGCAGTATTTTTGAAAGGTTACGAGAGAGGCATGAGTCTTGCTAAAGTGTGTTACCGTTTGACTTACTGACCTTGGGGGGGGGGGGGGGCGAATGGAGGGAAGAAGGGGGAGGGAGAGGGATGGGAGGGAGAGTGTAGGATTAAGGATGAGAGAGGAAAGGATGAGAGGGTGAAGGAAGGATGGTTTGAATGGAGGAAATGAGAGAGAGAGAGAGAGAGAGAGAAGAGAGAGAGAGAGAGAGAGAGAGAGAGAGAGAGAGAGAGAGAGAGAGAGAGAGAGAGAGAGAGAGAGTAGTCGATATATATAGCACTTAAATATATAAATAATAACATACTTGACATCTCAAACAAACACACGCACACACACACACACACACACACACACACACACACACACACACACACACACACACACACACACACACACACACACACACACACACACACACACACACACACACACAGCGGTAATAACAAAGAAACATACAAACATGATTACAAGTGTTACGTAATAAAATAATAAAGCACGCAAAGTATATATAGGTCAAGATTAAAGAGATTACAACATGTGGATGAGGTGGATAGTTGTGGTGGATGTGGTGGATGTGGTGGATGTGGTGGATGGATGGACGGCTTTCACTCCCGAGGATCAGCCAGGGAAATGAAACTCCACCAACTCCACCAAGAACATTAATAAAGTGATCATGTCATTTCAGTCCCAACACGAATTCTCATTAAGCCCCTGACGCGGGAAGGCGCGTGAAAGGCTGACGGAGGCTCCTCGGCAACTCTTGACGGGTAAACACTTGACGGTAACTAATAGACACAGACTGGAATTGGTACTGCTACTGCTGCTATTACAACTACCACTACTACTACTACCACCACCACTACTACTACTATCTACTACTACTACTACCACTACTACTACCACTACTACTACTACTACTACCACTACTACTACTACTACTACTACTACTACCACTTAAGTGTAATCTTAAGTGTCCACGATTTAACACAACACTCTTTAAAAATAGTATTGTGTGTAATGGTCCTCATACATGGAACACACTACCAACAGACATCAAAAAGTTTATTGCTACTGACAATTTATTTATGTTTAAGAGGAAATTAAAACCACATTTGCTAGCTAACCATACTTCTTAAGCCTTCAATTAATAAACCTTGATTTTGTAAATAGGTTAGTTATTATTGTTGTTATTATGTTAGTATTATTACTAGGTAACAATAACTAATCAATGTAAAAATAACTGTTATTAAGGGTTGCCTGTAATACATATTGTATCTATATATATAAATCCGTCTGTCAGGGAGCTGACGCTCGACAGACTGTGCCTCAACACTACATAATATCAATCTCAGTTTATATTGTAATATTTGATGGCAATAAATTTACTTACTATTTACTTACTTACCACTACTACTACTACCACTACTACTACTACTACTACCACTACTACTACTACTACTACTACTACTACCACCACCACTACTACTACTACCACCACCACTACTACTACTACTACTACTACTACTACTACTACTACTACTACTACCACTACTACTACCACCACCACTACTACTACTACTACTACATATCTACTACTACTACTAACTAACTACCACTACTACTACTACTGACTACTACTACTACTACTACTCTACTACTACTACTACTACACTATACCTACTACTACTACTACGACTACTACTACTACCACTACTACTACTACCACTACTACCACTACTACTACTACCTACTACTACTACTACTACTACTACTACCACTTAATACTACTACTACTACTACCCTACTACTACTACTACTACTACTACTACTACTACCACTTAAAATACTACTATACTACTACTACTAAACCCCTTATATATACTACTTTCTACTACTACTACTACTACTACTACTCTAATTTCTACAGAAAGAAGATATAAGAAAAAAAAATCCTTATACATATCAAATTTTACCTTAAAAGAAATATTGAATGGAAACCAAATATCTTGTCTACACACACACACACACACACACACACAACACACCACCACACACACACACACACACACACGGGGGGGGGGGGTACTCCGTATTGTGGGGGTGCACGCTCGGTTCACAACCGAGAAGTCCCGGTTCGACCCCCGGGGCGGAGCGGAAAACAGATGGGTTGTTTCCTTAAAAACCCCGACCCCCGTCCACCCAGGTGAATGGTACCGGGTGTCACCCGGGGTTTGTGCCTCGTCCCCGGGTGGTGGCTTGGGCCAAACCTAGCACAAAGGATAATAAAAAAATTTGATAGGGAAACGGGGCCATACGACGTTGCTCAGGCCCTGTAAAAATACAACAGATAATAAAACTAATATACCACCCACACAACACACACACACACACACACAACCAACCCAACACCACACCCCCCAAAACCCACACACACACACACAGCTCCAGGAATTAGCTTCAGCGGTGATACGATTTATCTCTATCCATTCATCGTTGCGTATATCGTTCTATCTGCTTTACGTTCGCTGTTCCCAGGCGGCAGCAGTTCTCCTCACTCGCGGTTTTCATCCCCAGCGGTGATTTGCAACTATTCCCCTCCAACTATAGGCCTTGTTCCTCTATATTGTTCTTTGAATTGTATCTTTCCAGCTTCTCATTATATGTTTTCTTCTAAATCTCTAAGAATTTTTAAAGTTTTCATCCCCAGCGGTGATTTGCAACTCTTTCCCCTCCAACTATAGGCCTTGTTCCTCTATATTGTCCTTTGAATTTAATCTTTCCAGCCCACCTCCTCATTATATGTTTCCTTCTTCTAAATCTCAGTCCACCTTTTCCTCTTCTACAACTCCCTATTTTTATGGATCTTCCTTTTATTTCCTTTTCATAAAACCTTTCTTTTTCTATTTTATTTTTTTTAAATTTGTGTCTTTTCCTTCTTTTTATCTTTTTTTTCTTCTCCTGAAATTTCAAAAACAACTTTAAGCACTGTTAAAAAAATCCAAAATAAGTTTCTTAGTTTACAAATATCATATAAACTTTGTCTGTTTCTGTTTCTTTCTGTTTACATGGCGACTAACAACTGCTGATCACACAAAGAGAGAGACAGAGAGAGAGAGAGGAGAGAGAGAGAGGAGAGAGAGAGAAGAGAGAGAAGGAGAGAGAGAGAGAGAGAGAAGAGAGAAGAGGAAGAGAGAGAGAGAAGAGGAGAGGAGAGAGAGAGGAGAAGAGAAAAGAGAGAGAGAGAAGAAAAAAAAAATGCCCCAAAGCTTTTGCTTGTCAAAGGGGTGTTTGCAACCTCATACCTGTTATAATCATTATAAATTTGTAAAAAGGCAAACATAATAAAGTGTTAAGTGTTAAAGGTTAAAGTGAGTGAGTGAGTATAGTGGTGGTGGTGGTGTGTGTTTTGTGGGTGTGTTTGTGTTTGTGTTGTGTGTGAAAAAGGGGAGAGAAGGAAAAGAGAGAGAGAGAGAAAGGGGAGAGGAGAGAAGGAGAGAGAGGGAAAAAAGAGGGGGGGGAGAGAGAGAGAGGGGGAAGGAGAGAGAGGAGAGGAGAGGGAGGGGGAAAAGAGAGAGAGAGAGAGAGAGGGGGGGGCTTCATGTTTCGGGGCGATCCCTAAGCTCCGCGCAGCCTCCCCGTCGTTACGCACGCTATACAACCTTCTTGATCCCGGGCTATACTTTGTAAATAGCCGATCCACGGGAGGAAAAATCACGCCGGGGGGACAAGGGGAAAAGGGGATTGGGGGATTGGGTCCTTTCATTCCCTGGATCCTTCCTCCCCTTAAAAACCCCCCCCCCCCCCCACCCCCCCCCCCCAAAAAACCCAATTTAAAAACCCTCCCCCCCCCCCCCCCTTTCCCCCCCC
>JACEEZ010026327.1:118019-145519 GCA_016584305.1 Chionoecetes opilio
GATCTTTCGGGTCCATTTTTTATATTCGGTTTTATTTCATTTGTGTTTAGAAATATTTACGAGAGTTTGTTTATTTTCTTCTTAAACGTCATTTCCGTTGATTGGTTTTTAGTTTTCTTTTTTTATAGTTTTTTGTGTTTCAAATATCTTCCTCTTTCTCCTCCTCCTCTTCTTGCTCCTCCTCCTCCTCCTCCTCCTCCTCCTCCTCCTCCTCCTCCTCCTCCTCCTCATCTCGCCTCATCTCCGTCTCACCTTTGTTTTTTATCATTCGCCTTAAAATTAGCTCCATTTATTCACCTGTTTTTCCCACTTCCCTCTAGTTCTGTATAATCCTCCCCCAGTTCTATAGGTCATGTCTCAAGCCTCCCAAGAACGAATGCATTTATTATTTTACTAGTTCTTTGCTCATCCTCTTCTTTTCCCTCCTCTTCATCTTTATCCTCATGCTCCTCTCCCTCTTCCCTCGCTTCCATGTCTATCTATCTACGTAAGTGTACTGTTTGTATTATTATATATTTTAGGTTTTTTTTTATAGCTTTTCTGTTTTCTCCTAGTATTTTTCATCAATTTTGTGGGTTTCTTTATTGCGCGCTGGGTTTTTTTCTCTCTCTCTCTCTCTCTCTCTCTCTCTCTCTCTCTCTCTCTCTCTCTCTCTCTCTCTCTCTCTCTCTCTCTCTCTCTCTCTCTCCTCTCTCTCTCTCTCTCTCTCTCTCCTCGCTCGCTCGCTCGCTCGCTCGCTCGCTCGCCTCTCTCTCTCTCATCTCTCTCTCTCTCTCTTCTCTCTCTCTCTCTCTCTCTCTCTCTCTCTCTCTCTCTCTCTCTCTCTCTCTCATCTCTCTCTCTCTCTCTCTCTCTCTCTCTCTCTCGTCTCTCTCTCTCTCTCTCTCTCTCTCCTTCTCTCTCTCTCTCTCTCTCTCTCTCTCTCTCTCTCTCTCAAAACTGATACATTTGCTATTCTATTTTCAACCACTCTGTCATTTATGGATGGAGTTGGACGCCGTATTAGTATGTAGAATAAGGTACTTTATATATCTATATCTTTGATATTATTAGGGGTTAGTATTATGTAGGTATCATATTTTGATATCCTTATTGTTTTCTTCCTACCCAATCATAAGGCTTCATTATCTTTTATTGTTATTCCTATTGGTTGTCTCTCCACCAATCCACAACCACTACCTCCATCAGTAGTGAAGTATTAGGCAGCCTACAGCGTGTCTTTACCCTGCGTTCCTCTGTGCTCAGGTTCTATTCTTCTTAACTCCAATCTCTTTGCCAACTCCAAGCTCATTTTTCCCATTTTTGACGTCGCTCAAATCACGCCACCGTGTCTCGGCAACAAACATCTCACGATGCACCCAATGCATTCTTCAATGTTGTTTGAGGCCGTGAGTGCCGTGGGGGGCCACCCCTGGGAGGACCTGGGCCTCGTGGCGGGGGGCCTGGCAGCGCTGTGTCTGTGGCTCAGACCCCCGGCCCCGGCCCCGGCCCCGGCCCCTGCCCGCCACTCCCTTCAGGAGACGGAGAAGGTTGAGGAGGAGCAGGACGAGCTGGAGGAAGTATTGGAGGAGCAGGAGTCTGTGGAGGAGGAGAAGCAAGAGGAGGAGCAGGAGGTGAAGGAGGAAGAGGAGCAGGAGGAGGTGAAGCAGCAAGATCAAGAGAAGACAGAGAGGGCAACGGAAGAGCCGGATACGGTGTGCGTTGAGGAAGAGGAGGAAGAAGAGAAGCAAGAAGAAGTGCAGGCTGTGCAGGAGCTTGTTGTGGCAGGGCAGGTTCCGTCACTGAAGGCTCCTGACGCCAACGATTCTGACTTTGACGACAATGTCGCCGCCGATTCGGACTCGGAGTCGTCGTCTTCAGAGGAGCCTGCCAAGCCTGCACCGCCAGCCAAGAACCAGCACGGCGGCAAGGCCCAGAACAGACAGAAGAAGGAGCCCTCAGCAGAGCTGCTGCTGCGTCCCCGCGGCGCGTTGATCACCTTCCGCAGCGACGCGGTGGACCCGCCCGCCACCCTCCTCATGGGCTCCGACATGCACGAGAATGACCACCTCTTGGCGCAGGCCACGGACCGCCTCGTCTTCTTCCATGTGGACAACCTACCCTCGGCCCACGTGTACCTCCAGCTGGAGCCCGGCCAGGCCCTGCACGACGTGCCCCGCGTCCTTCTGAACGACGCGGCGCAGCTGTGCAAGGCCAACAGCGCCAAGGGCAATAGGCTGGGGAACGTAGTGGTGGTATACACGCTGGGATCGAACTTGCGTAAGACCCACCACATGAAGGCCGGCGAGGTGGGATTCGTCTGCGACCGGGAGGTGTGCAAGATCCTTGTCTCTCGGCGGGACGACAAGGTCATGGACCGCCTCAACAACACCAAGAGGAAGGTCCTGTCACGCAGGTCGGAGCGGGAGAAGCAGCAGCGGGCATAGGAAAGGCAGCGCCAGAAGACCGAGGCCAAGGAAAAGAAGAGAAGGCAGAAGCAGGGATAGGACCAGCAGGAGGAGGCCACTGCCCCAGAGGACTCGCTCGACCCCGCCTGGGGCATCGAGGTCCAGCAGCGTGCCGCCGCCACCGCCGGGAAGCAGCGACGCAGGCGGTGGCAGCAGCAGGACGAGGACAGTTCAGACGAAGAGTGTGGTGATGAAAAAGACCAGGAGAAGGAGACCAGCCTGCCGGAGAAGAAGACGACGCGCTGCTTCCCGGTGACTGCAGCGCAGAGAAGCGTGCTGCAGGGCTGCCGTGGCCTGGTGGAGAGAAGGTTTGACGTGCGCGTGCAGCCCCCACGCAAGGGCGAGGCCGAGGGCCGCGGCACCGTCACGGGGGCTCCCGACGACGTGGTTGACGCCCTCGATGAGCTCAAGAAGCTGTTGTTTCCTCAGAAGCAGCAGGCAGCCGCCGCGCTGCAAGATAACAAGGGCGGCAAGGGCGGTAAGGGCAAGGGCCCCAACACCAAGGGCACCGCCAATCAGAATACCAAGGAGAAGAAGAAGAGAAAACAGTGAGGGCCCACGCTCACGACGCCTCGCCGTGAGGAGTGAGACCAAAGCTCACCCGACCAACACCGTACGCTAAATGGCTTAAAAAGGGAAAAAAAAAAGAAAAAAAAAGAGTGAGAGACGGAGTGCAAGTTTATGGCAGTGTAAGAGGGAGTCACGTCATTACTAGTATGTCAGTATAGTGTTATATAATATGTCATTATCAGTACAATATTGCTTTAAGTTTCCATTATTTTGTTTGTATTCTTACCTTTGTTTGCGTGGCGTTTTCTGCATTTTTTAAAGCTATCTATGAAGTTCCTGCCTGTCTGTACAGTTATTATTTATTATGTTATTATGTATCATTATTACCATCATCTTATTACTTGAATAATACTAATAGTTACTAACAATATTCTTAGAACGTCTCTCTCTCTCTCTCTCTCTCTCTCTCTCTCTCTCTCTCTCTCTCTCTCTCTCTCTCTCTCTCTCTCTCTCTCTCTCTCTCTCTCTCTCTCTCTCTCTCTCTCTCTCTCTCTCTCTCTCTCTCTGTTTACCTAAGTTTCTCCTTTCACTCACGTCTCTTTTATCTCTTTCCCTCCCTCCCTCCCTCCCTCCTTCGATCCCACTCTTACTCCCTCCCTCCCTCCTTCCCTCCCTCCCTCCCTCCCTCTCTCCGTCCTTCCTTCCCTCCCTCCTTCGATCCCACTCTTACTCCCTCCCTCCCTCCTTCCCTCCCTCCCTCCCTCCCTCTCTCCGTCCTTCCTTCCCTCCCTCCATTCCTCCCTCTCGTTTTGTCTTTCCTCTCCCTACCACTACCAAGCTATTTTTTTTCTCTCCTCCCCTCTCTACACAGCAGCCTTAGGACAACATTACACTTAGGCCAAGGCTAACTGTTTCTATTTTATCTACTACAGAGTGTGATGTTATGTCTTTGTAATGGCGATTGTTAGTATAATGTGTGTGTGTGTGTGTGTGTGTGTGTGTGTGTGTGTGTGTGTGTGTGTGTGTGTGTGTGTGTGTGTGTGTGTGTATGGTGATAATTATGGTGACTTGTTGGAAAAGTTGCTATTTATAGTGATAGAAATTATAATCGCAAGGGATAATTGCAACAATAACTTTGAACTCAACAAATATTACAGTATTACTCCGTAGCAGTAAGTAATTAACCATAGAGCTTGAATATGTTTAATTACTCTACGCATTCTTTTTTTATGTAGCATTCACAATTCAATATTCAAGAGTACCATACATTCATTAAAAACAAAACTAGCACATTAGCGCTAAAAATATATAAATACAAGAGTTATGAAACGAAATAACCACAAAGAACTCTCCTTCAAATTGTATTCAAGGAAATTGTCAAAATGTTAACCCCTTGAGACCCAAAGCGTAATTTCCATTATAATTTACTTACCATTAGATGATTTTTTGTGAATAAAAGCAATGTTGTATAGATATGACCTGTTCAGTATCCTTGTCCACTAACAAATTTGATATATTCAGTTACTCTTCGTGATTTTATGACTAACAACATACGATTTTATATAGCAAAGGAAAGATCTGGGCGTGAAGGGGTTAAGTATGCACATATTAGCATTTAGCCTCTCGTGTTTGTTATTGTACGTGGTCAGATTGAAGGAAAAAGAGAAGCATCATTGAATTGGCCTTAGGTGATTATTAGGATACAGTGACGCTGGTAGAGTGTGTGGTAGTTAACTTCATCTTGATATATATTGTCTACTGGTTAAGGTTGGGAGTGGTTGATCTAGTACTTGTTAAGGTTGGGAGGGGTTGATCTAGTACTTGTTAAGGTTGGGAGGGATTGAACTAGTACTTGTTAAGGTTGGGAGGGTTGACTGTACTTGTTAAGGTGGGAGGGGTTGATCTAGTACTTGTTAAGGTTGGGAGGGTTGAACTAGTACTGTTAAGGTTGGGAGGGGTTGAACTAGTACTTGTTAAGGTTGGGAGGGTTGAACTAGTACTTGTTAAGGTTGGGAGGGTTGATTGAACTAGGTACTGTTGTTAAGGTTGGGAGGGGTTGAACTAGTACTTGTTAGGTTGGGAGGGTTGACTAGTACTTGTTAAGGTTGGGAGGGATTGACTAGTACTTGTTAAGGTTGGGGGGTTGAACTAGTACTGGTTAAGGTTGGGAGGGTTGAACTAGTACTGGTTAAGGTTGGGAGGGGTTGAACTAGTACTTGTTAAGGTGGGAGGGTTGAACTAGTACTTGGTTAAGGTGGGAGGGATTGAACTAGTACTTGTTAAGGTTGGGAGTGGTTGAACTAGTACTTGTTAAGGTTGGGAGGGTTGTAACTAGTACTTGTTAAGGTTGGGAGGGATTGAACTAGTACTTGTTAAGGTTGGGTGTGGTTGAACTAGTACTTGTTAAGGTTGGGAGGGTTGAACTAGTACTTGTTAAGGTTGGGTAGGGTTGACTAGTACTTGTTAAGGTTGGGAGGGTTGAACTAGTACTTGTTAAGGTTGGGAGGGATTGAACTAGTACTTGTTAAGGTTGGGAGGGGTTGAACTAGTACTTGTTAAGGTTGGGAGGGATTGAACTAGTACTTGTTAAGGTTGGGAGTGGTTGAACTAGTACTGGTTAAGGTTGGGAGTGGTTGAACTAGTACTTGTTAAGGTTGGGAGGGGTTGAACTAGTACTTGTTAAGGTTGGGAGTGGTTGAACTAGTACTGGTTAGGTTGGGAGGGTTGAACTAGTACTGTTAAGGTTGGGAGGGGTTGAACTAGTACTTGTTAAGGTTGGGAGGGTTGAACTAGTACTTGTTAAGGTTGGGAGGGGTTGAACTAGTACTGGTTAAGGTTGGGAGGGGTTGAACTAGTACTGTAAGCTGGGAGGTTAACGACTTGTTAAGGTGGGAGGGGTTGAACTAGTACTTGTTAAGGTTGGGAGGGGTTGAACTAGTACTTGTTAAGGTTGGGAGGGGTTGAACTAGTACTTGTTAAGGTTGGGAGGGGTTGAACTAGTACTTGTTAAGGTTGGGAGGGGTTGAACTAGTACTTGTTAAGGCTGGGAGGGGTTGAACTAGTACTTGTTAAGGTTGGGAGGGGTTGAACTAGTACTTGTTAAGGTTGGGTGTGGTTGAACTAGTACTTGTTAAGGTTGGGAGGGGTTGAACTAGTACTTGTTAAGGTTGGTAGTGGTTGAACTAGTACTTGTTAGGTTGGGAGGGTTGAACTAGTACTTGTTAAGGCTGGGAGGGTTGAATAGTATTGTTAAGGCTGGAGGGGTTGAACTGTACTTTAAGGTTGGGAGGGTTGAACTAGTACTTGTTAAGGTTGGGAGGGGTTGAACTAGTACTTGTTAAGGTTGGGAGGGGTTGAACTAGTACTTGTTAAGGCTGGGAGGGGTTGAACTAGTACTTGTTAAGGTTGGTTCGACTGTGTGGTGGCGAGTTCGTCGTTTTGATAAAGAGGATCCAATGGTTTAGGTTAGGAGTAGTTGCAGTGGTCCTGGTTGTCACTGGTGGAGTAGCCTTAAACTTGTCGTGTGGAGGGTAAACACGCTTTCACATCCCGAACAATACACTCCTTGCATAGTGATATGGATTAAGCAAACACACACACACACACACACACACACACCACACACACACACCAACACACACAACACACACACACACACATACACACACACCACACACACAACACACCACACACACACACCACACACACACACCACACACACACACACACACACCACACACACACACACACACACACACACACACACACACACACACACACACACACACACACACACACACACACACACACACACACACACACACACACACACACACACACACACACACACACACACACACACACACACACACTGACACAGACAGACAAACAAACACAGACGTATATATAGACTGAAGAAAAATTACCTTTGAGTGATAAATAAATAAACTTTTAATTTGATAGATGGAAGATTGGATATTTCGATGAATAAACAGATGAATACGCTATAGGAAACATGCCAATCATCTCAGCCTTTGGGGAGGGACGAATGGAGGGAAGGAAGTATTGAAGAGAAAAGGAGGAGGAGGAGGAGGAGGAGGAGGAGGAGGAGGAGGAGGTAATATGAATGTAGGGAAGAGAAGGGAGAACAATCAGAACATATTGGCTGATAGAAGAAAGTATACAATGAAGCTGTATAATATAACTTAATGAGCCATAATTTGCTATACCACTTTATATGTTCAGTTTGAAATGTTGTCCCTCTCTTCCCCCACTTAACTATTAAGATTTATTTTATTTTTCGAGGCTGTAAAATTATATAGTTGATCATGATATCAAAATACTTTCTCCTATTCGCTCTTATTTTTTCTCTTTTTCATCCTTTCCGTCACAAATGGCAGCAGCAATATGCCAACACTTGCCTCTGTTAGTATAAATTTTCCTTTCTCTGTTGTTGATGAATTCATATTGATTCAATTTATTCATTTCCCCGTAATTAATAGTTGTTGCATGAGCCACGTGTCGCTCTGTGCTGGCCCGAGGCAGCGCGGCAGGGCACTCACGCGGCGACCAGACTAGGATGGAAAATATATTGAAAAAGAGAAACACTCACTGACCTGCTACCGCCTTTTTCAGTCCCTTTATCCTTCTTTCACAGTGGCATTATTAACCTCTTTTCCTTACTTTTATTTTTATTTTTTTATGTTCTTACCTACTTCCTTCCTCCACAATCTCTTTACTTGCACCTTTTACTTCCCCCACACCATCTATACTTTTTCTAAACATATGATCATCTCTTTTAAGTCGTGTTCTATATATGCACGCAATTACTATATACTTTTTTCTCTTCCTTCATCCCCATTCTTCGTACCTTACTGCCTTGTCTTATATCTTCCTATCCCTTTCCTTTCGTTCTTTACATTCTTTTTCCTCTCGTTCTTTTCATCCTTACCTTCCTTCCTGCACATCCTCTCAACTTTTCAACACACACTCATCTCCTTAAGCCTTGTTCTTATAATAGCAACCCAAATACTATGTCCTACCCTATGCCCTCCTTATTCCTCTGACCCTTGTTTCCCCTGCCTCTCGTCTTCCTCCCCCTGCCTCCCCCTGCCTCCCCCTGCCTCCCCCTGCCCCCCTGCCTCCCCTTTCCTCCCATGCTTCCCCCTGCATCTCGCCTGCCTCCCCTGCCTCTCCCTCTGCCCTTATTGCTTCTCCCTGCCTCCCTCCTGCCTTTCCCTGCCTCCCCCTGCCTCCCCCTGCCTCCCCTATCCTCCCATGCCTCCCCCTGCATCTCGCCTGCCTCCCCTGTTTCTCCCTCTGCCCTCATTGCTTCTCCCTGCCTCTCCCCTGCCTTTCCCTGCCTCCCCTGCCTCCACCTTCCCCTCAACTGCCTTCCCCTGCCTCCCCTTGCCTCCCCTGCCTCCCCCTTTCCTTCCCTGCTTCCCCCTGCCTCCCCCTGCCTCGCTCCGTGCATGATGAGCCCCCCGCCCGCTGCAAACACTTTACCGGCGGCATAAAACCTATAAAAGCGGCATAACCGAGCACCGTAACACCCGAGTCCGTGAACCCCGGTGTAAAATGTAAAACAGAAACCTTACTTGAACAGGTTGTGTGTGTGTGTGTGTGTGTGTGTGTGTGGTGTGTGTGTGTGTGTATTCATCTAGTTGTATTCATCTAGTTGTATTTTACAGGGCCTGAGCAACGCTCGTATGGCCCCGTCTCCATATCAACATTTTTATCATTCCTCCTTAGTGCTTAGTGTTGGCCGAAGCCACCACCCCGAGAAGCGAGGCACAAACCCCCGTCTAACACCCGGTACCCATTCACTGCTGGGTGGACAGGGACTTGGGTTTTAAGGAAACAGCTCATCTGTTTTCTGCTCCGCCCGGGGATCGAACCCGGGACTTCTCGGTTGTGAACCGAGCATGCTATCCCTACACTACGGAGTACCCTACACTGTCTGTATGTGTGTGTGTGTGTGTGTGTGTCTGTGTGTGTGTGTGTGTGTGTGTGTGTGTGTGTGTGTGTGTGTGTGTGTGTGTGTGTGTGTGTGTGTGTGTGTGTGTATGTGTGTGTACTGTTTACGCCACATACACAAACACATACACACACACACACACACACACACACACACACACACACACACACACACCACACACACCAGAGCTGGGCACTAAATACATTGAATGTATTCAAATACTAAATACTAAATACATGGGAGGAATGTATTTAAATACTAAATACATTTTACGAATGTATTTAAATACATAATTCTCAATACATCAATTGTATTTAAATACATTTGTAAATACATTTTAAATGCACACAAATTTTAACATGCACGAAAAAAATGGACTTCCTTAGGATTTCCTTAGATTTTGGGTTTCCTTAGAAATTTCTTTCTCAGGCCTAAATTTCCTAAAGATATGGACATTTCCTTGCAAGTGGAAGCACTGGTTCACTGTATTTTCAGGGCTGCTTGATAGTTGGGCGGGTTTATGGCCAAATTAACACACACACACACACACACACACACACACACACACACACACACACACAAGAGTCATACGTATAAATTAAATGTTTCTGAGTTAGCATGAAATATATATATATATATGTTTGCTCGCTTGCTACTATTGTATTCTCTCTTGCTCTTGTTTTGTAATTAATTTTATGTCTCTTTTTAACTAACTTTTTTCTCGCTCTCCGGTATTAAATTGTGTGGCATTTCATCTGGTTCCCACAAAACTACTTTCTCTCTCTTTTTTCTCTCTTTCTAATTCTCTCTTTTTCTCTTTCTCTCGCTTTTCATCCCATCTAACATACCTCACTGCCATCTTTAAAACCCATCTCCCCGTTCCCTAACATCCAACCACCAATTCCCTAACATTACTCACTGCTACTCTCAAACATCACTATTAAAAACACACACACACACACACACACACACACACACACACACACACACACACACACACACACACACACACACACACACACACACACACACACACACACACACACACACACACACACACACACACACACACACACACACACACACAGAAGGCGTTGTTACTATTCCTGATGATACGATGTTTGATTCGACAAAACGATAAGTGTAAAAAAGAACCTGATATAATATAGTTTGCATGTGTATTTAGTTAGTTTATTTTTACATGATAACTCTCTCAGACGTATGATTGACCCTCTCCTCCTACTCCTCCTCCTCCTCCTCCTCCTCCTCCTCCTCCTCCTCCTCCTCCTCCTCCTCCTCCTCTCCTCCTCCTCCTCCTGATAAAAAAAAACCTCATGAAATACTCAGTAGAATTGTTCGTAAAAGTCTCAATAACAAAGTAAACACATTACAGCTTTGGATTATTGAGCACGATAAAAGCATCATTCCTCAACACTGAAACACATCGTGCAGAAAATTAGAAGATATATAAAGATTTCTAGCTACGTAGGTAAACATCTAGATATTTCATGGTGTTTTGATCATTAGAACTAATTGCACGTCATATTCTCTCTCTCAAAGCTACTTAATGATGACATGAAGAAAAATTATAAACTTTTTCCTTTCCACTTACACTTTAATTTTGACATGAAGAGAAATTATGAAGTTTTTCCTTTCCACTCATGATTATATTTTCTAGTTTGCCGGCAAGATATACGTTAATATTTTTTTCTTCATTTCTTTCCTCCCACTGTCTGTTAGTACCTTAGTGATTCTTACGTTAGTGTATTACCTGTACCTGTATTACTGTAATGTACTTGTGTTCTGAACTTACCTTGGAGGACTTTAAGAACACAGTATGAGCGGGAGAGAAGAATGAGGATCACATGAGGAAGGATGGAGTCAGGAGGGAACCTAGGACCAGGAGGGAAGTAGTTTACCGCTGAAACTAACCTCATCTTAGGTAATCAATGAGTTGTGGTACTATATTATGTACCATGATGCATTTTTTCCCTCATTTTTTATTCCTCTTTTTACGCTTCCTGCTTCCCTTCCTCCTCCTCGTCCTCCTCCTCCTCCTTCTCCTTCTCCTTCTCCTCCTCCTCCTCCTCCTCCTTCTCCTCCTCAATGAGTAATTTCACTATTTTCTGTACCACGATGCATTTTTTTCTCATTATTTATTCTTCCCTTTACTCCTCCTCCTCCTCCTCCTCCTCCTCCTCCTCCTCCTCCTCCTCCTCATCCTCCTCCTCCTCCTAGTTAGTGACCACCATCGGGATTTAAGGTACCAGGGGTCACTGCTGCAGGGGGCATTGAAGTGTACGATGTCCTACATGGAAAGTACACAATCCGCAGTGGATTGAACGGAGCTGGGGCCTGATTGACTGCTGCCTCCCAAGAAAGCGCCAGGCAAGGCTGCCGCACCACCCTTGAACCTGCACACTGTGTTCCCACCATTACAAAACACACATAACATGACCCTACTATCAAGCACTTAACCTACCCCCACAAACATTGTAGTAGTTAGCCATAGATTACAGCTTTCAACTTTCCTCACAAATTCCATGCAGTTTTTCTATATTGCATGGTATCACTTCATTTCCGGCCAGCTTCGGCTGGAGGGATGGGTGGGTGGGGAGGAGCCTTCTACTTTCCTATCCTTTCTCTCTTATTATCTAGTTAGTGTAGTGTAGTTAAAGCAAACAGCCTTGTAAGGACCTATTGGTCTGTTGCTGTTTGTGTATCCTTTGTAATCCTTTGTAATCCCTCCTCCTCCTCCTCCTCCTCCTCCTCCTCCTCCTCCTCCTCCTCCTCCTCCTCCTCCTCCTCCTCCTCCTCCTCCTCCTTCCTCTTCCTGCCAGCTCGTTACAATGCTTCCCTCATGAATTATGTTGCACACAAACTTTCTCTTTCTGTCCTACGAGTATGAAAATTTTACTTCTGTCGTGTCGTCACTTTTCCAGCTGGCAGTGTGGTGGGCGGGGAGGATGTTTTTACTTTTTTTTCGTTTTTTCGTACTGTACGTAAAGATCTGCTAAAGGAATCAGTTAATTCTCTTTCTATTATCGTCGTCTCGTATGTATCTGTGTTCATATTTGTCTACTTTTATTATTATTATTCCTTCCTTTCATCTCTCTTTCCCTTTTCTTTTTCTTTTTCCATTTTCCTTTCCATTAACTTCTTTTTTCATCTTATTTTTATTTCTTCTTTTCTACTCAAAATTTATTCCATCTTTCATCTCCCTTTCACTTTTTCTCTTTCCTTTTCCTTATCCTATACCTTATTTTCTTCATCTTATTCTTATTTCTTCTTTTCTACTCAAAATCTACCTACCATTTCAATCCATTCGCTATTCATTTATTTATTATAGCTTTCATTTCTTCATCTTATTTATATTTAATCTTTTCTACATCAAATTTAACTACCATTTCATCCCTAACGCTATTCATTACTTCTTCACACGTATCAAACCCAACCAGACATCGTAAGCTCTCGTGTAGGCTTGTAAAAATCACCCGTCTATTCGTATTCACTAAATTATTATTCACTTATTCGTTGACTAGTGACTTGTACTTTTCCCCGTATTCACTGTACGCGTCAAAGACTTTCTTTCCACTATATGGTGATGCATGTGGCAGTGTATCCTCATGCATATCACATCCATTTTACATATATTTCTCCTCCCAATTAAAGCTACGTTACATAGCACGCTGATGGAGGTAAGAAAGGGGTGATGTAAAGCCCGCCAGTCTAAAGTTAAGGGAATATGGAGTTTAGGTACATGAGCGTCTGTCCCTTAGGTGATTCGAAGCCGCCATTCTAAAGGAATATGGAGTTTAGGTACATGAGCGTCTGTCCCTTATAGTAGGTGATTCGAAGCCGCCAGTCTAAAGGAATATGGAGTTTAGGTACATGAGCGTCTGTCCCTTATAGCAGGTGATTCGAAGCCGCCAGTCTAAAGGAATATGGAGTTTAGGTACATGAGCGTCTGTCCCTTATAGTAGGTGATTCGAAGCCGCCAGTCTAAAGGAATATGGAGTTTAGGTACATGAGCGTCTGTCCCTTATAGTAGGTGATTCGAAGCCGCCAGTCTAAAGGAATATGGAGTTTAGGTACATGAGCGTCTGTCCCTTAGGTGATTCGAAGCCGCCAGTCTAAAGGAATATGGAGTTTAGGTACATGAGCGTCTGTCCTTTATAGTAGGTGATTCGAAGCCGCCAGTCTAAAGGAATATGGAGTTTAGGTACATGAGCGTCTGTCCCTTATAGTAGGTGATTCGAAGCCGCCAGTCTAAAGGAATATGGAGTTTAGGTACATGAGCGTCTGTCCCTTATAGTATGTGATTCGAAGCCGCCAGTCTATAGGAATATGGAGTTTAGGTACATGAGCCTCTCCTTTTTTTCTTGCTTTTGTCCCTTCCTACATATTCTTAGTAGATGAAGAGGTGATGTAAACCCGCTAATCTAAAGTAAAGGAATATGGAGTTTAGGTACTCGAGCTTCTGTTCCTGAGGTGATTCGAAGCCGCCAGTCTAAAGGAATATGGAGTTTAAGTACACTAGTTTTTGTCCTTTTTGTCCTTGCTTTTCTTCCACGACATATTCGTAGTTGGTGAAGAGGTGATGTAAAGCTTAAAGGATCTAAAGGAATATGGAGTTTAGTTACACGAGCTTCTGTCATTTTTTTCACTTGTTTTTTTTGTCCCTTCCTCGACATCCTTAGTATCTTCACACACTCACTCATCTGTTTCTTTGTTTCCACACTACCCAATCTCCTTTTTTTCTCCCGTTTCTCATTTCCTCCCTTGCTCTCTCATCATCTCTTCTTGTGTTTCATTCTGTTTCTTGATGAGTAGCGTGTATTTTTTGCTTTATCCTCTCTCTCTCTCTCTCTCTCTCTCTCCTCTCTTCTCTCTCTCTCTCTCTCTCTTCTTTTTCTCTCTCTCTCCTCTCCCCTCTCCTCTCTTCTCCCTTCCTCTCTCTCCTTCTTCTCCCCGCTCCTCTCTCTCCCTCTCGCTCCTTCTCTTCCCTCTCTTTTCTCCCTCTCTCTCTCTCTCTCCCTCTCCTCCCCTCTCTCTCTCTCCTCCCCTCTCTCTCTCTCTCGTTTCTTCTGCTCTCTCCCCCCTTCCCCTTCTCTCTCTCCTCCTTCCCCTCCCCTCTCTCCTTCCCCTCTCTCTCTCTCTCTCCCCTCTCTCTCTTCTCTCTCTCTTTTCTCTCTTCCTCTCTCCTCTCTCTCTCTCCCTCCTTCTCTCTCCTCTCTCTTCTCCTCTCTCTCTCTCCTTCTCCTCTCTCTCTCTCCCCCTCTCCTCTCTTCTCTCTCCCCCTCTTTCTCTCTCTCTCTCTCCTCCTTCTCTCTCTCTCTCTCTCCTCTCTCTCTCTCCTTTTCTCTCTCTCTCTCTCTCCTCCTCTCCTCTCCTCTTTCTCTCTTCCCTCTCTCCACAAGAAATAAAGCCGCAAACATGACAAAGATCGCAAAAGCCAAAGGGGAAAAATAGTAGGATTGAAATTTATATATATAATTATATTTATTTTCTTTTTTATTTTTTGAAAATAATAAATTTCTACTTTTTCCCATTTTCCTTTTGGGGTAATGAAGATTTTGTGTAAACTTCTTAAAAATTACAACCTTTTTCCTTTAAAATGAAATTTAAAAATTTAACGAAAATAAACCCTTTAGGGAAAGCAATATCTAAACCCCGTTGACAACTCCCTTACAAGAAGTTTTTTTGAAAAAAACCTGAATGTAATTTTATTTTTTTGAAGACTTAAAATGGGATTAAAACCCATGTAAGGGGACTAAAAATTTATCTTATAACTTAGCAGTTTTCCTCTTCACTTTGAAACTTTTCAAGACCATCCCTTTAAAAAACTATTAATTTAAGTTTGATGTAATAGGCCTATGTGAGACTCTTTTAAGAAACATATCTTCATTATTACTTTTTAACCCATTAATGCTTTCTATAAAAACAAAGCACGAGTGGCGGGGGGGTTGCTTTACCTCATAAAGACATAGGAAAGTTCAGCAAAACATTTCCTTGCAGCTGCCACATATTGAGTCTTTATTTCTAAATTAAAGGTTAGTGATTTTTTTATTGGAATAATTTATGACCCCCAATGCCAGTTTTGCAGAGTTTTTTTGAAGTCTTTTTGGTGAATAATTATTGTTAGCATCAAAACAAAATTGCCATTTTTTAAAAGGGGGGATTTTAATTTAAAATCTTTTTAAAATTTGATAAAAAAAATGATTGAATTTACTACTTGTTCTATTCATACTCTTTTTCCCAACCCAAACCAAACCCCAAAAGAGTGACAAGAACTCCTTCTATTATTGACCCTATATGGCTAAAAACCTACAAACTACCGTTAGTGGTGCATTTATTCTTATGGGGTTTATCATTTTCCGTTTTAGCTCATTTGCCACCCCTACCCTTAATACTCATCTGTCAAACACAATTAAAAAGAGAACTTATAGTACGATTCAGTAAATAAATTTCAATTAGAATTGTCAAATTAAGGGGGGAAAATCTGATATTAAGGTCAGATGCAATGTAGATTTTGATATTTTATGAAAATTCTTACTACTGTATGATAAAAAAATTCCAATCAAAAATAAATATCAAAAAAAAATTCCAAAAAACCCATACATTACTGCACAAAAAAAAACTCTATTAACAAGAAATAGGCTTCAGAAACTTTTGCAAGGGGGCCCTTAACATTGGGTCTACTTTAAGAAAACAAAATTTTTGTTAACATCTTAAAAGAAACAGGAAAAAAAACTATTAAAAAATCTCATTGAGAGAAGGATCGGGAATGCAAAAAAATATGGAAAATTAAAAAATTTTAAAAATGGAAAATTGCAAATTAGTCAGACTTAATTTCTGTCACAAGGAAAATCTATTTAAAGTAGCTTTTCAAATGCTAATGAATTTAATGAATTTTTCTGAACGTTGCAAAAATTTAGCACATGTTTAGAGAAATCCATATTTTTTGATAGTTTTTTCCCCAACCTACCTTGTTTTTTATTTTTTTTTCGGCCCAAACACGCCGAAATCAAAAGTGTAAATTTTTAATCTTAAGGTTACAGGCCCGGATGATGATTTTAACATAAAGTAAACAAGCCTGCAAAGAAGAAAATCCCATTTCTGGAATACATATAAAAAAATCATTTACAGAAGGATGTTTCCCCTCTGAAGACTGCAAGGTAGTTCCCATTTATAAAAAAAGGTGATGTTAATTTTTTTCAATTACAGACCTATTTTGTTTTTCCCGCCATAAGTAAGGCTTTTAAAAAAATTTTGCAAAAAGATTAATGATTTTTAAAAGGAAACTTTACTTTTAAAAGATGACGTATGGGTTTTTGCCTAAAATTCAATAGAACCGCATACACACCTTTTTCCAAAAATATATAATGCAATAATGAAAATGCATCAATTAAATATTTTTGTATTTTTCTAAAAAGGTTTTTGGTATTTTAATCCTCCATTTTATTAAAGAAACTAAGATTTTACGGTATTTGTGGGGCCAGTCTTCAGATGGTTTGAAAGTTATCTCCGGTGGAAAACCGTATACATCTTTAATGTAGGGCATCGTCCCGTAAAAAGTCTTACTTGTGGGGTGCCACAAAGGGTCTGTCCTAGGGCCATTATTATTTTTAATTTACATCAAAACATAAATATTTACCAAAATCTTAAATTTTTTCTTTTTGCTGATAACTACCCTTTTTCTACCGGAAGGATTTAAAAGATCTAAGAAACAAAGAAAAACTGAATTATACATTTTGCTAAATTGTTAAAATGTAAAAAGTAACTTTAAAAATCAAAAAAATCACTGTTTGCTGTCATATTTTACACATGACACACACACAATGCAACAATATCAAAATTTATAATCTCATTATTAAAGAGGGCGAAAACTAAAATTTCCCTTTTTGGGTTTTTATTGATAGCAAGCTAAGGGAAACACACATGAGAATGTAAAGAATATTTTCAAAAATAAAGGTGTAATATTAAATCGAAACCCTTGTAAAATTGAAGGTTTAAAACCTATTTTTTTTATCAAAAATATCCTATTATTGTACTGTTTAGCTTCTGGGGTGGGCTATAAAACATAATATTGATCAACTATTTGTAAAACGAAAAAATTAGTTTTGCATAAAGTCTATATAAACGGTATACCACACAAACCATCTTTCGTGACTTGAAAAACCCCCAAAATTCATATATTTCGACTATCAACTTAACTTTTTTTTTTAAGGCATGAATACATAAAAAATACAGTGGTTTTCAGACCCCAAACCTAAAACAGAAACCAGACGAACCAATAACTCAAACTTCCATTGTTAGACTTCCCATGCTCAAAAAAGTGTTTTCCCTCGGGAACAACTGGGAACAAACTTCCAGATGATTTTAAAGGGAAAAAAGAATTAAACCCTTTAAACTGCAAATAAAAGAAAGTTGAAGTAACTATTAAATTAAATTTATTTTTTATAATGTGTTTATATAATTAATGTCTAAATTTTCCCTTGCTCTCGTTTCAGTACTATTATGTATGATACTGTTATGGTATGAATGCTTTTTTTGTGTATATCTTTAATATCTTATTAAATTTTTTTAAATTTAATTGTTAAATTAAGTAGTATATTCATGGGGATATTAATTTATTAATTTCATTTTATTTTTTTCATATGTAAATTAGCATTAGGCCGTCCTACACGCTACATCTGCTGACCTCTTATTTTAGCATAAAGTCCATAAAAGAGTTACGACTCAATGGACAAAGGCTTTGACATTTTCTCTACATGTATAATAACTTGTATAATATTAAGGCCAATAAAATTATCAATCAATTATCAATCTCTTCCCCCTCTCTCTCTCTCTCTCTCTCTCTCTCTCTTCCTCTCGTCTCTTTTCCCCTCTCTCCTCTTTTCCTCTCTCCTCTCGCTCTCTCTCTCTCTTCTCTCTCGTCTTCCCTCTCTCTCTCTTCCTTTTCTTCTCTCTTCTCCTCTCTCTCTCTCTCTCTCCCCCCTTTCTCTCTCTCTCTCTCTCTCTCTCTCCTCTCTCCTCTCCCCATAAGAACATAAGAACATAAGAAAATAAGGAGCTACCAAGGGGCCGCGAGGCTACACGTGGTGTTCCTGTCACCTAACACTGCCTACATCCACCTTTCATCCCCATCCATGAACCTATCCAGCTCCCCTTTAAAGCTCCCCAATGACTCAGCACTAACTACCTGTCTACTGAGACCATTCCATTCATTCACCACCCTATTTGTGAACCAGTTTTTCCCTATTTCCTTTCTAAATCTACGCTTTTCCAGCTTGAATCCGTTACTTCTTGTTCTACCCTGGTTAAAAGCCGTAAGAACTTTTCCTACCTCTCCTTTATTAAATCCCTTTATCCACTTAAAAACTTCTATCAGATCGCCCCTTACTCTGCGTCTCTCGAGTGCGTGTAATTTTAATAACTTCAATCTCCTCTCATAACTAAAGTTACGCATCCCTTGTATCATTTTGGTCATCCTTCTCTGCACTTTTTCTAACAACACTATATCCATCCTGTAATATGGAGACCAAAACTGAACTGCATAGTCTAGGTGAGGCCTGACTAGAGCCAGATAAAGCTTCAGAATAACTTCCGCACTTCTACTTTTAACACTTCTGGTAATGAATCCTAATACTCTATTAGCACTATTTCTGGCCTCAATACATTGTTTCCTAGGTCGGAGGTCTGGGCTCACCCTCACTCCAAAATCTTTTTCACCTTCTGATCTTTTCAGCGATACATTGCTTATGGTGTATCTCTCTCTCTCTCTCTCTCTCTCTCTCTCTCTCTCCTCTCTCTCTCTCTCTCTCTCTCTCTCGTCCTCTCCTCTCTCTCTCTCTCTCCTCTCTCTCTCTCTCTCCTCTCTCTCTCTCTCCTCCTCTCTCTCTCTCTCTCTCTCTCTCTCTCTCTCTCTCTCTCTCTCTCTCTCTCTCTCCATTTTCTTAATTTCCTATTTCAATTTAGTCTGTCCTGTTTTTTTACCCTCCATCTCGCTACTCCCCGTTTTCTTTCATATAATATTATCCTTCCACTTCGCATTTATTTTTATCTCTTAAAGGTCACTCACATCTTTCATCCCATTTTATTTTTTATCACGATTTTTTCTTCCCCTCGTGACCCTTCCTCGTTTCTTTCCATCCATCCCTCCATCATATTTTTTCCCTTCTTTATTTTTCCCTCCATCCTTTTTTCCTTCCTTTCCTTCCTTCCTTCCTTCCTACAACACTCCATTGTAATTAATTAATGTGACAGCCCTCCATGTGTCCGCAGGCTATTCAACAATCTTGCTTATCTTTACTCGCTGTTTACGACATTTTAAAAATAAATTAAGTTATTACTTCAAACGCGCGCGGCTCCAACCACTACGTAACCATGCCCACGACAGCTCTTCCACACCCACGACAGTTCTTCCACGCCCACGACAGTTCTTCCACAACCACGACACTTCTTCCACACCCACGACAGCTCTTCCACACCCACGACAGTTCTTCCACGCCCACGACAGTTCTTCCATGCCCACGACAGTTCTTCCACACCCACGACAGTTCTTCCACGCCCACGACAGTTCTTCCACACCCACGACACTTCTTTCACGCCCACGACAGTTCTTCCATACTCACGACAGTTCTTCCATGCCCACGACAGTTCTTCCATGCCCACGACAGTTCTTCCATGCCCACGACAGTTCTTCCATGCCCACGACAGTTCTTCCATGCCCACGACAGTTCTTCCATGCCTACGACAGTTCTTCCATGCCCACGACACTTCTTTCACGCCCACGACAGTTCTTCCATGACCACGACAGTTCTTCCACGCCCACGACACTTCTTTCACGCCCACGACAGTTCCTCGCTCCTACACGGCCTTGCCACCACACCCACGTGAACTTCAGTCATCCAATCAGTTTTACTTGAGATTATCTGGAAATGCAGTTTTTTCTCGATTGCGTTAAAATGAAGAGGATAAATGCTCTTCGTCTTATGGGTAATTTCTGTTAATTTTTTCTTGTTTATCCTTGAAAATTACGGAAATGGTGTTTTTAATCAAATGTGCAAGTGTGTTAGAGAAATTGAATGATTTATATGAGTATTGTTTTCTATTGTTGTTGTTTTATGAATACGTATAGTTAGGTGAATCATCTTCTTCACTATCGTTATCATCATTATCATCACGCTCTATGTATGTTTCGATTTGGTATTATTCATTGCGCCCTTCTTTTTTTTTCTCTCTCTCTCTCTCTCTCTCTCTCTCTCTCCTCTCTTCTCTCTCTCTCTCCTCTCTCTCTTCTCTCTCTCTCTCTCTCTCTCTCTCTCTCTCTCTCTCTCTCTCTCTCTCTCTCTCTCTCTCTCTCTCTCTCTCTCTCCTCTCTCTCTCTCTCTCTCTCTCTCTCTCTCTCTCTCTCTCTCTCTCTCTCTCTCTCTCTCTCTCTCTCTCTCTCTCCATCTCTCTCTCTTCTCTCTTCTCTCTCTCTCTCTTCTCTCTTCCCTCTCTCTCTCCTCTCTTTTTTTGTTTCTCTTTGCTTATCTCTCTCTCCTGGGTCTTCTCTTCCCCTTCGTCTCCCCTCATCCTTTACTTGTCCTCTCACCTGTTTTCCCCTCAAGGGACTCCCCTCACACCTGTCCTCAGTACCTGCCCACATCACCTGCACACCTTTCTACCTTACCTGCCCTTTCCCCTCTTAATTATTCCTTAGCTCTCATCTGTTTTCCTTACTTTGTTCTCCCCTGTCCTACTGTACATGTCCTTTCAATGTTTTCCTCTTACTTTTCCTTTCTACACCTGAACTCTCTATTTTTTCTGCATTTTTTGCTCCTTTC
The DNA here is from genome assembly GCA_016584305.1 of Chionoecetes opilio. Lineage (NCBI taxonomy): Eukaryota > Metazoa > Arthropoda > Malacostraca > Decapoda > Majidae > Chionoecetes > Chionoecetes opilio. The sequence goes on from JACEEZ010026327.1 coordinate 138,791, forward strand.
TACACCTGAACTCTCTATTTTTTCTCCTTTCTACACCTGAACTCTTTATTTTTTCTCCTTTCTACACCTGAACTCTCTATTTTTTCTGCATCTTTTGCTCCTTTCTACACCTGAACTCTCTATTTTTTCTGCATCTTTTGCTCCTTTCTACACCTGAACTCTTTATTTTTTCTCCTTTCTACACCTGAACTCTCTATTTTTTCTGCATCTTTTGCTCCTTTCTACGCCTGAACTCTCTATTTTTTTTCCTTTCTGCACCTGAACTCTCAATTTTTTCTGCATCTTTTGCTCCTTTCTACGCCTGAACTCTCTATTTTTTTTCCTTTCTGCACCTGAACTCTCTATTTTTTCTGCATCTTTTGCTCCTTTCTACGCCTGAACTCTCTATTTTTTTCCTTTCTACACCTAACCTCTTTTCTTTTTTTCCATATAAACCTGAACTATTTTTTTCTCCTTTCTACACTTAAACTCTCTATTTTTTTTTCCTTTCTACACCTAAAGTCTCTATAGTTTCTACTCTCTTATCTGTTCCCTAATTTTCACGACCTGCTTTCTTACTTGCCTCCCTTTCACCTTTATTTTCTGTGTTGTTTTCGTCTCTACAACTGTCTTATTTGCTTATATGTCGCCCACATACTGCTTACTACATTACTACATTATTTGTATCTTTCATATAAGCAGTTTCTATTTTGCCGCATTTTTCTTCACTAATATTTTTCTTCTCAAAATACGACGGCTAGGCTTTTTTATTTCTTTTTTTACTTCGGCTACCACAATGTACTTTTGATAATGCTACAGTGATTGACAATAAGCCTACCGCGCATTTTACACTTATATCATGATGACAAGAGCTATTTGAAAAGGTCACGAATAAATGTTAACCAAAGAGGAGAGAAGGAAGGAGGAGAGCAACAGAGAGGAATGCAAGAGGGAAAAGAAAGGGTTGTGATAAAAACAGGCAGGAGGAGGAGGAGGAGGAAGGGGGAGTAAAGAGAAATTAGGGTGGTGATGAAAAGAAGCAGAAGGAGGAGGAGGAAGAGGAGGAGAAGAAGGAGGAGGAGGTGGTGGTTCGTGATGGTGTTGAGGCAGCCCCCCCCCCACACACACACACATACACACACACACACACACACACACACACACACACACACACACACCACACACACACACACACACACACACACATATACACACACACACCTGAAGAAACAACACTCAGGTAAAAGCATGGGTCACCTCGTCCCCATCAGGAAGGTCCTCCCATGCCTTGCACTCCTCTTTATTTCCTTCCCTCCGTCTTATCTATTTGAGAAGCGGTAAAATTTTCTTATCCTTATACTACCTTTTCCCTTCCAATTGGTTTAGTAGACTTGGTATAATTAGTTTAGATTATAGATTTTGGAAGACGAAGAGAGCGAAGAAGGAAAGGGAATGTATGTATAGAAAGAGAGACAAGGGTAACATCTACATTTGTTCACTAAAAACCAAGAAAAAACAGAGGTACGGAGTTGAAATCTGACATAGTTCATTATAGCATGTTATTTTTTCCAAGCCTATATGAATGAAGGAGTAATTTAAAGGGAGGGGAGAGAGACAAGGGTATTAAAACATCTACATTTATTCACTAAAAACCTAGAAAAAACGAGGTACGGAGTTGAAATCTGACATAGTTCATTATATCGTGTTATTTTTCTCCCAGCCTATATGAATTAAATTAAAGAAGAAAGGGAAAGTATATAGAGAAGGGTATTAAAACATCTACATTTGTTCACTAAAAACCTAGAAAAAAATATTAGTACAGAGTTGAACATTTGACACAGTTCATTGTATCTTGGGGTATTTTTCCCAGTGGCGTTTCTAGCCTTTTTGTGCCCTATTCGAAAAGCTGTTTGGGCCCTATTTTGTAAAGCTATGGTGGGGGATTGTTTGCGTGGATTATAATCACTGCGCGCCTCCGAAAAGGGAATGTTTACACGTATGATGCACCATGTTTATAACAAAATAATGTAGAATATCAACACTTACAATTGTAGTTAGTATTTCGTTGCGTAGCCCTTCCTCTTGATGACCCTTTGAAGGCGACGTGGTACACTGTCAGCAAGATTTTGAAGGAACTCAGGCTTAAATTCTTCCCAACACTTTCGGAGCTCCATTTCAAGCTTGGGGAGTGTAGAGGTGTCACGTGAGCGGAGTTTGCCTTTAATGATGGCCCAAAGATTTTCTATGGGTGATATATCGGGAGAATTACCTGGCCAGTCATCTATTCTCCCAATCTTGCAGTCATCAAGCCACTGTATCACATCTCGAGCTGTGTGGCAGGATGCTCCATCCTGTTGGAAAATCTGTGCCTGTGTCTTTTCAAAGCAGGCCTCCAGGTGGTCATTTAAAAGATCAAAATACACCACTTTGTTAACAGTTGTGTTCTTTGGGAAAATAACTAAGTTCCCAATACCATGAAAAGTAAAGCAACACCACACCATTAAACTGGGAGGGTGTTTTTGGTCTTTCGTGTGTAGCAAGGCTCGTTGGGTCTGAGCCGGGGCGACGGTACACTTTTGCTGGTCCTCCTCCACTCACACAAAATGTGCTTTCGTCACTCCACAGCACAGCCCGCCACTTGTCGAGAGGCCAATCTCTGTATTTCTTTGCAAAGTGAAGCCTTTTCTTCCTTTGGCGGTCATTTATCAGTGGCTAATTCCGCGACCGGTAACACCTGTAGCCAAGGTCACGTTTCAAAGTTTCCTGTACAGTACGAAGCGACACATTACCAAGAAGAGTATGATTTTCCTCCTTCAGTTCTCTGGCTGTAAGGCTAGGATTGGCATCAAGCTGTCGCCTTAACACGCTCCTGGTTCTGTTACACGTTTTTTTTTGTTTCCCAGGTTGTTTTTTTGGGAGCGGGAGATTCACCTCTCCGCCAGCCTTAAATCGGCGGATCAAATTTTGCACTGTTCTAAGCTTTAGTCCTTTAAGCTTGCAAATTTCCTTAATATTGATCCCAGCCTTGTAAACATCAATGATTGCTTGAATCGTTGTGCCATCCGTATGTTTTCCACCCATTATGTAATCCAGCAAAAACAGGCAAAAGCACGGAATGTAGGGGAACGCTGCAGGCTATAAGTTCAAAATCATGCAAACTGTCAACCGCCCATGGAGGAAGGAGAGGGAGGGAAACCCTCCCTCCCACACACCGGTGAGTGTGCAAGATGATGTACGTTGCTGTCAGACATACGATTCATGCCTTCTGCATTTTTTTATAGCTTGGGAAGCAACTTTAAATCTGCGCGGTAAATCTCGATGAACGGATTCTGGCGCAAAGATCATCCGCGCAAGCCTGTATACTGAGGATGACGCTCTTCCTCCTCCTCCTCCTCCTCCTCCTCCTCCTCCTCCTCCTCCTCCTCCTCCTCCTCCTCCTCCTCCTCCTCCTCCTCCTCCTCCTCCTCCTCCTCCTCCTCCTCTACCTCGTCCTCCTCCTCCCGTGCAGCTATTATTATCCGTCACAGTTTCATCTTTTATTCTATTTTTTCGTCTCATCGCTTGATTTCCTCTCTGTCTCTCTTCTCTCGCCTCCTTGTTTTAGTATAGCCTTCTCTCTGTCTCTTTCCTTATTGTTTTGTGTACCTTCCTCTCATTCTTCGCCTCCTCATGCCCTCCTCATCGACCATAACTCATCTGTTGTATTCCTTCCGCCCCGTCTTTCCTCCTTTTTCCTCCTTTTTCCTCCTTTTTCCTGTCTACATGCAGTTTTTTTCCTCTATTCTTTTCTCCTGTTTTCCATTCTTCACTCCTACTTGCGGGTCGTTGTCTCTGGCTCCACCTCCTCCTCCTCCTCCTCCTCTTCCTACTCCTAATTCTCTAGCTCCTCCTCCTCTATCTCCTCCTCCTCCTCCTCTTTCTCTTCCTACTCCTAATTGTCTAGCTCCACCTCCCTTCTCCTCCTCCTCCTCCTCCTCCTCCTCCTCCTCCTCCTCCTCCTCCTCCTCCTCCTCCTCCTCCTCCTCCTCCTCCTCCTCTTCCTCTTCTTCCTAATTCTTCACCTCCTCTTCCTCCGCTGCCGTGTCCTCTAATCCTTCATTCTTTCTCGTTCCTTTTAACCCACGCATTCGTTCGCCTCCCCCCACCGCCCCCCCCCTTTCTCCCCCTCCCACCCCTTCTATCTCTCCTTCCCTGCCTTCCTTCCGTCCCGTAGCGTCTCCTGGTCTGTCCTTCCCGCCCGCAGACTATGTGCTATTTAGTTTTTCATTCTGCGTTATTTCGTTAACAACAAATCACTGTCGTAACACGGGCGTTTGCTGGCCTGTTTTTGTTTTGTTTTTTTTCTTCAAGTATTTATCTCTCTCTTTCTCTCTTATGTTGATTGCTTGTCTCATTTTGGTGGTTTTAGTAGTAGTAGTATGTGTTGTTGTTGTTGTTGTTGCTGTTGTTGTTGATGAAGTAATAGTAGTAGTAGTAGTAGTAGTAGTAGTAGTAGTAGTAGTAGTAGTAGTAGTTAGTTGTTGCTGCTGTTGTTGATATAGTAATAGTAGTAGTAGTAGTAGTAGTAGTAGTAGTAGTAGTAGTAGTAGTAGTGATGATAGTAATACTAGAGAACCAAGAATAGTAGTAACAGCAATAGCAGAAACACACACACACACACACACACACCCCCAACACACCACACACCCCACACACACACAACACACACCACACACGCCCAACCAAAACCACACACACACACACGTAATCTCTAAACACCCTCTCCCTTCCTCCTGGTGTGGTGGGAACAAATTGTTGGAAAAAATAAGAATAATAGAAATGTAAAAGATGTGAAAAGGACAAAGAGAAAGATAACCTGAATATTGCAGTTACGAGTCTCATAACAGTATCTGCTTGATGGAGGGAAGGAACGAGAGCAATCAGGACCCGGGGCTGCGTACGAGGGAGAAGAGGGGAAAGGAGAGACATGGGACGAAAGAGAGGGGGAGGAAGGAGGAGAGAGGAGAGGAGGAGGAGGAGGAGGGAGACGGACGAAAGAGGGGGGAGGGAAGGAAGAGGAGTGAGGAGGGGGAGAGGAGGAGGGGGAGGAGGAGGAGGAGGAGACACAGTAAGAGTGAGCTAGAGATGAGAATTACATTACCGTGTGTGGGTATGCGTGAGAGAGAGAGAGAGAGAGAGAGAGAGAGAGAGAGAGAGAGAGAGAGAGAGAGAGAGAGAGAGAGAGAGAGAGAGAGAGATGAATAAATGGATATATAAATTAAAAGAGAGAAGTAATGAAGGAGATGACTCAGATTTTATTGATATGAAGACTGAGACAGAAGTAATAAGATATGGAAAGTCAATACGTCAAGAGAATACAAAGATGAAGATAGACAAGAGAAAGATAGGAAAAAAAAGGGAATGCAAAGATCTAAACAATATAAAGATAGAGAGATAGATAGAGATATGTAGATAGTTATACTGTATAGATGAAGGAAGGAAGAAAAATTGAAAATATTAGAGCAAGAAGAGAACGAATGGGAAAATAGGGAGACAATGAATCAAAGAAAGAGATAAGAGAGGACAGAGTGATAGATAGAGAGATAGAGAGAGAAAGAAAGAGAGAAAAAAGAGAAAAGTCATTTAGATTTCTTACAAGGTGCGAAATTAGGAGAGATTTTTTTCTCACCTCTCGAAAGGTTCATTCACGTCTTTCCCACCTTCACTTATTTCCTCCTTCTCTTCTTTTTGAATTTTTTAACATGAAAGAAAAAGTACCCTCCCTTCCCCCTCCCTTCCAAATAAATGAAAAGGATAATCTCTCTCTCTCTCTTTCTCTCTCTCTTTTCTCTCTCTCTCTCTCTCTCTCTCTCTCTCTCTCTCTCGTCTCTCCTCTCTCTCTCTCTCTCTCCTCTCTCTTTTCTCCCCTCTCTCCTCTCCTTCTCTCTCTCTCTCTCCTCTCTCCTCTCTCTCTCCTCTCTCTCTCTTTTCCCCTCTTCCCCTCTCTCTCTCTCTCTCTCCTCCCCTCTCTCTCCCCTTTTCTCTCTCTTTTTACTTCATTTGATCTCTTTGCCCACCCTTTTCCTTTTTCCCTTCTTCCCCCCTTTTTTCCCTCCTCCTCCTCCTCCCCTCCTCCTCCTCCTCCTCCTTTCTCGATGAAATAACTCCCTATTAACTCGCAGCATGTTTCGAATAAGATCCTGCTTACAACCTACGGGATTTTTTTAATGTCATTTATTCAAACTGGGACGCTAAAATTCCTGGGGTGTAATATACCTTGATTTTCAAAAAGCCTTCGATACATTTTCCCCATAAGCGACTTTTGACAGCACATGGCTTAGGAGAGCAATTATGTTCATGTGGCGATTGGCTTTCAAATCGTAACAACCGGGTAGTAATAAATGGCGAAACATCTGATTGGTTAGATTTACTATGGGGTGCCTCAGGGCTCGGTCTTGGGTCCCACTTTTTTTTCTGATATATATCAACGATTTTGGACTGCAGACTTGTATCTAAATATCGAAATTTGCAGATGACACCAAATTAGGCGGTAAAGCATATACTAGAAAACTGCGAACTCATACAATTTGATCTCGAAAAACTATCAGTTTGGAGTGATAAATGGCTATTAAATTAAATTTCCCGATAAATGTAAAGTAATGCATATGGGCAACGAAAACCTAAAATATAACTATCAAATGTAAAATAAATCGTTAACTGAAGTACAGCAGGAAAGGATTTGGGTGTCTCATCAGAAATGATCTTAAAACC
>JACEEZ010026327.1:150519-156352 GCA_016584305.1 Chionoecetes opilio
TGGCAAAGCGTTACCGCAGAGTTTTTTCCTGTAATCTAATACTCCTAAAAGTAGTTTTAGCCCAAAACCCCCCTTTAAAATTATTCAATCGACATGGGACCAAGCCGCTTACCACCTACGATTTATTTGCGATTTTTTTAGCCTACTTTCATCAAAATTGAATTTACAGTTTCGACTACCCAAAACAGACAGACAGACAGCCACACGGCTACTCCTATAGTATATTTGATAGATGTATCTCCCTTCCATTCCCTTCCTCCTTCTAGTACTTTCTTCATCTCCCTTCCATCCCCTGGCCGTTCCTCTTCCTACCTTAAGGCTTCCACACTATTCCCGCGCTGCTCCATCGTTAAAGTCAACACGGGCGTTCGAGGACCTGTCAGTGTGTATAATATCCTTGCGGTGTATCACTAGGAGGGTTTGGGACGCCGAGCTCGCCTCTTCCTCAAGGCTCACCACTGTGTTAGTTTGTTATGCTCAGTTTGAAGGGTTAAGGGGAGATATGTGCAGGCAGAGGGATTGATTGAGCGGCAGATGGGAGGACGCAGTGAAGGCAAGAGATAAAGGCAGGCAAGCTAGACAGGTATTGAAGAGAAAGGGACGGAAGATAGACGGATAGACAGATTAGTTACTTGTGATGAGAATAATTTTGCGAATAGTTATAATGTTGAAAATAGGCAGGCAGGGACGGGTATTGAAGACAGAGGGACAGGAGATAAACGTATTGATAGACGGATGGACAGATCAGTTACTTGCGATGATAATAGTGATTTTGCTAATAGTTATAATGATGAAAATAGGCAGGTAGGCAGGGACGGTTATTGAAGACAGGGACAAGAGACAGATACATTTAATAAACGCATAATTTGACGCATTTAATAGGCGGACAGACATATGAGTTACCTGCAATGATAATAATAGTCGTACTAATAGTTATAATAATGAAAATAGTGCAAATTCAAGAGCCTCTGACCACCACCATCGCCTCCTGTTCCTCAAAACCAAAGAAATACGTGAAAAAAATATTATGATAGAGAAGGAGAACCCAAAGAGAGCCAAAGAGCAAAGAGATGTGGGAAAAAGAGGTTTTGTGAGGTGAAGGAGGAATGACAAGACCAAGAAGAGCAGATGATTCATAAAGAGAAATCATGAAGTTAAAAGTGAAGGAAGCAAACGTCTCTTCAGCTTGATGAGGAGTAAGAAGGACTTTGATGAATGTAAAGAAGAGAGAGGTAAAAAATAGTAGAGACTGTAAGAAAATAAGGAACAAGAGAGAGGAGGAAACCATGAAGTGAGTGAGATTGATGGCTGAGGAAAAGATGCAACGTCTTCTCTTGTCTCGCAGGCTGACCACACGAGAGGAAAGATACGAAGGGAAGAAAAATAAAGAGACCAAGAGATAAGAAGACAAAAGAAAACATTGAAAAGAAAACGGAGGACCTTCTGTGAAATGTCCAAATGTGATCTTAGTCTTGAGGAAGATAAAAATAGAAGAAAAATACGCAAAGAAAACTCCAAAATTCGGTTTCAATAATAACCTAAATATTGTTGTTCCACTCAGCTCTCCTCATGACCTTATATTTTTATAAAGAGATTCGAATTCTTCCCTTTGTTGTGAATGATTGAGGAGGAATACAAAGGAAGAACAGACGGCAACAACTCTACTGGGATGAATGAGGCTGCCAGTGTGATTACTTTCTGAGGAGGAAGAGGAGGAGGTGAAGGTGAAGGGGGAGAAGCAAAAAGAGGAGGAAGAGAAAGAGGCTCATCAAAACTGTGTAAGAGGAAGAAAAGGATAAAAAGGGGATTTAAATATAGATGCAAGATGAGAAGCAGCATGAAGGGAAAAAGTTATAGCTATAGGAGCAGGAAATGTAAGGTTTGGGTATGAGAGTAAGAAGAGTAAGAGGAAGAGGTGGATTAAAACTGTATTAAAGGAAGATAAGGATAAAAAGGAGATACAAGAATAGATGTAAGAGGAGAAGCAAAATGAGGAAGGGAAGAAGTTATAGCTATATTAGCAGGAAAAGTAACGGCTGGGTGTGAGAGTAAGAGGAAGAAGCAGGCAGAGGAAGAGGAGGAAGAGCAACTGTGTAAGAGGAAGAGAAGGATAAAAAGGGCATACAAAAGTAGGTGTTAGAGGAGAAACAAAATGAGGGAGGGAAATTATAGGTAAAGGAGCAGGAAAAGTAAGGGAAGAAGTAAAAGCCATGGGAACAGGAAAAGTAAGGGAGGATGTTACAGCTATAGGATCAGGAGAAGTAAGGGTTGGGTGCGAGAGTAAGAGGAGCAGGAAGAGGAAGAGGAAGAAGAGCAAGGTTCCAGGATTGGGCGAGTCAATATCAAGCATCGCAGGTCTTGTTGACTTTTAATAACTGCAGGTAGGACGATGCTCTGAGGTCTTGCCGGGACTTCATTTCCATTTTGGTTTCATTGCCTTCATTACTCTCTCTCTCTCTCTCTCTCTCTCTCTCTCTCTCTCCTCTCTCTCTCTCTCTCTCTCGCTCTCGCTCTCCGCTCTCGCTCTGCTCGATCGAGAAGAGACGAGATGAGACGGAATCGAAGATGATCGAAGGAAGGAGAGGAGAGAGAGAGAGAGAGAGAGATCTATCTCTCATTTTCTCGTGTTTGATATATAAAAGATTAAAAAACAGTGAAAGCTTCTCTGAAATATCACTGTTTGAAATGTAGCTACCCCAATTGTTTTATGTTGCACAGAAAAAATGTCTATCAAATATGACAAGGATTTTAAACATACATGAGAGAGAGAGAGAGAGAGAGAGAGAGAGAGAGAGAGAGAGAGAGAGAGAGAGAGAGAGAGAGAGAGAGAGTTAGGGAGAGAAGCAGAGAGAGGAGAGAGAGAGAATACCCTATATCTCTCACCACTTTTTGTCGACTGTAATAGAGCAATATCCTGCCCCGGAAGGTCACAACGGCCACCACTCTATCATAGTAACACGCTGGGAGCCTCACACCGGAGCGCCAAAGGCAGGTCAGTGGTCAAAAGGTCACCTGCTCCCCTTTGACCCGAGCTGACCTGACCTGCGCATATGTGATGATGAAATCGAGGGGAATAATATCTTGTAATGATTTTGAATGAGTGGCATTGACCAAATGTAAAGATATTTTTTTGTTTTAAAATTTTAAATCCCTTTGATACTTTTTAATGTAGGTAATGGTGGTTACTTTTCCAAAAGACCGTACGGAAAAGGTTAATTAAAGAAGAACATATATATTAAGGAAACTATGGCGTCAATGAAAATGGAAAAAAATTAAGAAATCCATCACATTTCTACGTTTCTACTTTTTTCCTCTTTTCCTTGAGCGCCATTTAAGTTGTATCATTGTGTATCTCCTGCTTGGTGGCCTGTTAAGTTTTTGATACGAGTTGAGTTCGGGGCTTGCGAGAGAAAGAGAGAAAGAGAGAGAGAAAAAAAAGAAAGAGAGATAGAGAGAGAGAGACAGACAGAGAGGACGACGAAGGAGACACAAAAGGAACGGGCAACAGACAGACTTTTCTTGGCGTAAAACCCAAACGTCCTCGCTATAGTCATTTTTTTAAAACAAGGCAAAAAATCCTGCCCCTTGTTGCTTACTGAGGATATTTGATCCCGGGAAAAGGGAATACTACCTTCTTCAAAATCTTGCTTTTTTTATCATATTTTTAACAATATTATCGTAAACATAGCATAATTTTTTAGCATAAACCCTTAAGATAGAATGTTTTTTTTTCCCTTTTTAAAAAAAAATGATTATAGTGATGTATCCCACTGCCCTTTAAAATATTTTTGTAAATTTAGCATAAGATATTCCCTGTATATATTGTATATTTTTGTAAGTTATGACGTTATTGTATAACTCTTTTTATGTATAGGCTTTTGAAATAGTTGCACATACAACGTGTAACTTTAAACCTTATTGTAATCTTTGTTTAAATAAAATTTAAAAAGGACAGAGACAGACAGAGAGACACAGAGAGCGAGAGAGAGAGAATGTGTGTGTGTGTGTGTGTGTGTGTGTGTGTGTGTGTGTGTGTGTGTGTGTGTGTGTGTGTGTGTGTGTGTGTGTGTGTGTGTGTGTGTGTGTGTGTGTGTGTGTTTGTGTGTGTGTGGATGTAAGGACGTAGAGAGAGAGGGAAGAAGGGGTGAGGCAATTAAGCTAAGGGTCGCCCAGGCTTTCAGAATCCCAGTGGGCTGCAGAGGAGTGGAAACCCTTTGGTCTTTGCTATTTTGTGTATGATCAGGAATATCACATTTGTTAGCATCAAAACATCAGTGAAATACCTGAAATATCAGTGAAATTCCCTGAAAAGCCTGAAATATCCCATGTTATTTATATGTCAATGCGTTTATATTCTCAACAAACTACTATATAACAACAACAACTAACATACATTTAACTAGCATTAACACTAACATACTAACAACAACAACTAACATACATTTAACTAACATTAACACTAACATACTAACAACAACAACTAACATACATTTAACTAGCATTAACACTAACATACTAACAACAACAGCTAACATACATTTAACTAACATTAACACTAACATGCTAACAACAACAACTAACATTCATTTAACCAACATTTATACTAACATATTAACAACAACAACTAACATACATTTATATTCTCCTTTTTGTTTCTGAAGTGATATTTGTTTTTCCATGAAGGTGTAAATGGCAGGACAAACATTTTCTCGATTTATTTCTTTTGTCTTGTCAACTTAAAAAAAAATAATAGGATCTGTTGTTGCGAGTTAGCGTGTGAGTCACCTTTTCAACACTCTAACATACTATCTTACTTTATCTTATTATATATATATTATTACTATTACTAGTCTATATATTATTACTAGCATTATTACAATATCCTCTAAGATGTTGACAGTTGCTATTCGACACGTAGTGAGAAGGACAGACAGGCATAGCTGAAAAATACACGGCTTATTATATATATATTATTACTATTACTTTTTTATTCATTATTACTAGCCTTATTACAATATCCTCTAAGATGTTGACAGCTGCTATTTGACACGTAATGAGAAGGACAGACAGACATAGTTCAAAATAAACGAACTGATTATTTGAACAAGAACATTGATAATATTGATAAGATGAAAGCACAGTTTTATCTCCTTATCTTCCCATATCTTCCCTATCCTACTTTCCCTTCCTTATCTTCTATCTTCCACCAAGCCTTACACTCTTAGAAAAAAAGGGTAGGAAAAGGGTAGAAAAAGGGTATTTGTAGTGATGAAATACTGCTACCCTTTTTCTACCCTTACAAATATACCCTTTCGGATGGACGCAAATATACCCTTTTCCAACCCTCTGGTCTAAAAAGGGTAGATAAAGGGTAGATGAAGGGTATAATCGGCAGCATCTACCCTCCAGCCTGTACATAGGGTTTAAAAAGGGTAGTGATTTTGCGATGTAACAATTCTACCCTTAATATACCCCCCCTTTCTGAGAGTGTACGCTCCCCCATGATCCTCGCTCCGTATCGTCTAAGCTCTTCCTTCCCCTTTATTTCGGAATCTGTGTTAGATTATAAAGTTGCAGAGATGGACGAGGCGGAGTATAGCTGCATCGTATATAATAGAGGTAAAGAAATGGATTAGGAATAATGGTGTAATTTCGCTCCGTCTCTCTCTCTCTCTCTCTCTCTCTCTCTCTCTCTCTCTCTCTCTCTCTCTCTCTCTCTCTCTCTCTCTCTCTCTCTCTCTCTCTCTCTCTCTCTCTCTCTCTCGATCATTGCAGCGTAAGGTTGAATTATCACGTTAAATTGTTCTTACTTGTTGTTCCTCCCCGGTCTTAA
>JACEEZ010026328.1:0-2500 GCA_016584305.1 Chionoecetes opilio
AAAAAACCCCCCCCCCGGGGTTCGCACTGGTCCACCTGGGGGTTTACAACATGCTGTGTAATGTCTGCGCTGACAGTGCTAAGTTCGCTTTACGGCCAATTTTTACTTACTGAGCCTCGAGACATATTTACGTTTTTAGGTGCATGGAACCACCACTAGAACACGCATCGCCATGCAATTGGGGATGTCATGATCACCGACAATCGTGGCCTTCATGAGTTTCCAGGCCGCAGTGAAATTCATGCGAGCATTAGAGACATAAATTGAGGGAACACCAGTCGATGTTCATCGCTTATCGCCTCTTTTCCTTGTGAGTGATTTGACATTAATACCCTTTAGTAAGTTTATCTAACTCTTACTTACTTTGTGCCATTCCATGAGACAATAATGTAGTTATAATTTTATAATTACATACGCATAATACCTCCATAGGTGGAAAATAAAAATTGTTAGAGAAATAATAAGTTACGGGTGTCCCCGTTAATACGACCGCTTTCTCTTTCCAACGTAGAAAATCACCTATCACCAGAAAGAAAACGTATTAAGGGCAAAAATATTATTCACCGATAAGAATCCCTATCAACGTTACGCAGCTAAAATAATTCCTCATGTTTTTGTAATTAAATAATTCAGTGTAATTGTAGTGTCAACTATAATGCTTGTAGTCTACTTAGCTTAGTAGATGCTTGTAGAACCAGGTTGTAGGCCCGCTCAGTTGCGTCCCTTTCTTGTCCTTCGCGAGTATCTGGAGAGTCCCCCCCTTCACATGACAACACGTTGGGAATGTTGTCCTGACAAGTCCTTCTGGCGTTGATATGATGAGGAATTGTACTAGAGGAGTGAAATGAGTAACTTTTAATTCCCCCAGGGTTGCCGGTCGTAGGAATAGTTTTTCTCAATTATACATTCATTAACGTCCGTCCATTACACCATCATTTCATTCTTCGGAAACAGGCGTAGATGGAGGATACTTGGAGTTGTTGAGATGACTCACGGTGAAGGAGATGAGTTAAGAGGTGGTAGTGCGGCTTGCTAATGTTGAGTCAGCATTGCCAGTGTATTAACACGTCAGCAGTCTCGACCTTCATCCACCTTCTCTCTCTTCCCTCCGCTCCTTAATGGATCGTTCATTCGCCAAGCTGCTGCTTGTTTAAAAAAATTCCATTTTTGTTTAAAAATGTTTTGTCTCCCTCACAACCACGATTCCAATACACAGTTTCATATTAATTGTTTCAGCACTGATGAAAGTATTCATCCCGCCGCTGCCACCAAAGTGTTCTGGATATTCCTTTACGCGAGTAATCTACTCACACAGGTAACTCACCTTGAAGGTAGATGGGTACATGAGCCAATGTCCAGTAACTCACGTTTCAATCAATTTGTTTACGTTGGAATATTAATCAGTGGTTTCGTGAGGATGTAGTGAGACGCCAGGGTAATTGAGGTGGTATAATTGTGTTAATCTACAAAATATACACTTGACGAAACATGTAGTTTCAGGAGTCCCTGTCAACAAACTCCGCTCTTTACCCTCGTTCAAGACCGTCTCTGAGAGACGCCATGGTTCTTGAGGTAGTATAATTATGTAAATCTACAATATATACAAAATACGAAATGGGCAGGAATCCCTGTACCAACCTCCGTTACCTCCCATGGCAAAAGCTATCGCTCCTCTCCATGTCTATCGTCGCCGGCGGCGGTGAGCCGCCGCTGCTTCTCTCATGCAAGCGTCAACTACTCTGTTTATCTATCATACATATACATCTGCTCAATTACTAAACATATAGCAAGTAGCAAGTAATGTTTCTACCATATAATAAACTGATAATATAACTACTCTATATAAATATCTATTATGTTACAATCTATTTATAAGAGATGAAAAATAAGCTACGTGACATCTCTCTACCAACCTTGCCGGTTCTCAATACATGCTAACCTAATCAGTAATGCAATTGGGACCGGCAATACGTACCATGCCCATACCTACGCCCATACCTATGCCTTAACAATCTCTCTCTCTCTCTCTCTCTCTCTCTCTCTCTCTCTCTCTCTCTCTCTCTCTCTCTCTCTCTCTCTCTCTCTCTCTCTCTCTCTCTCTCTCTCTCTCTCTCTCTCTCTCTCTCTCTCTCTCTCTCTCTCTCTCTCTCCACGCCGCGATTCAGGTAGAATGAGGGCCGCAAACGGAAATTTCAGACAGATAAGAGCCAAGATGCAAATATAATGACGATCTACTGACTCATTAAAAATATAAACTGTTTGCACAAGCCCGTCATGAGATGGTAACGACAGCGGTATTACACCTTGAAAATGGTGTTTTACGTTCCTCAGTGTGTGTGTGTGTGTATGTGTGTGTGTGTGTGAGTGAGTTTGTGTGTTTGTGTGTGTGTGTGTTTGTGTGTTGCTGTCTTTCTCTGAATGTATGTGTGTGTTTATTTGTGTGCATGTGTATTCATCTATTGTATTCATCTAGTTGTATTTTACAGGGCCAGAGCGACGC
>JACEEZ010026328.1:12500-20000 GCA_016584305.1 Chionoecetes opilio
CTACGACATGCCGCGACGATGCCTGACGATGCCACGGCACGCTGCTCACCACGGCCCAGCCCTGCTGCTACACAGCCCTCGCAGCCACAATGCCACGCTGCCCACCACCCACGCTCCTGCCCCACCTCGGCCCAACCCTCCACGACACGCTGGCTGCCCCTAGCAGCCCCAGCTGCCTTACCGGACGAAGCCATCTAAGGGCACCATAGCCCTGCCTCCTGCAGCCAAGTGCTACTCCTCGCCCCTGCTCCTACGCTGCTTCCTGCGGCCCCATCCTGCGTCCTGCAGCCTCCTGCTACTTGCAATGCCCTGTAACGTAAGGGCTCAGCAGAGCAACACAAGCTATCTTGGGAGCCGATACCTGAGGACACTTCGCCTTTCCCACGAAGACACCTAGTTTCGCAAGTCTCCCTGCAAGATCTTGTGACAGCGACCCTCGGCACCTCCTATCTAATCTTGCAGCTACCGCTGCGACGTGAAGATTGGACAGTTGCCCTACCTACATTCCCTTAGCACTTGGCACCTATATATTTTTTTTCCTGTACAAGTGGCTAGTCCTCCAGTAATCTCGACCTGAGCCTACTTCTTAATCTCGACCTCAGCCGACTGACCATTAAGGAATTAGGCGTCCGGCCTATATATATAGCAAAGTCTCTTGTAGAGACACACTTCAACTCAGAACTCTGCACTGGACACAACCTCTCTCCAGAATAAACCAACCAACAACCCTGGGTGTCTGTTTATCAACCATGTAGACGTCGAGGTCACTACAATATATATACATATATAATATATATATATATATATATATATATATATATATATAATATATATATATATATATATATATATATATATATATATATATATATATATATATATATATATCTCGCTCTCTTTCTCTCAAACATGCTATCTCGTCGAGTGCTTCCCAACCACCCTTGTCCTCGTCTCCTCGTGTCCCAGCGTCATCGAGTCATAATGTTTTTGTTGTTTTTATTGCTACGTTTAGTTCCACAATGAGGCTTAAGGCAACAACGCTCATCAGATGTACAAGATTACTTCCTGTTTGACTCAAGTGTACATTGTTTGCCCAGGAACTTCAGGGCGCAGTGTTGTTCTTGCCTTCCTGGAATTTTTTGTTTGTTATGAGCGACTATATTTTTATATTTTCTTTCTTTTTTCGCCTGAAACGACGATTTAACATTTTTAATACGCCTCTATTTTTTTCATTTATTTATAAATACTTTTTGTTTTACTAGGAGGGTTGACTTAGACATTTGGTGTTGGAAAAAAATAATATACTGAGGTATAGTATATTAGACAAACACTCACACACACACACACACACACCCACACACACACACACATACACACACAAACACACACACATACACACATACACACACACACAACACACACACACTCACGCACACACACGCACAACAATAACTCATTGACCTTGAAACACATGGAAGTCCAAATAGTTACCTATAAACACCCTAAATTACTCGAATGAATATCTAAAATAGTCGAAAGGTATCAATATTATTATTTATGTTTAAAAGTAGGTCAAATTTTTTCTAATTTTTTTTTATAAGTTATATTGTTATCGTGGAATATTAAAGATAGTGATAATCAATAAGAGTTCAGTGCATATAGTAAGGAAGTAGAAAAAAAAGTGATATATATATATATATATATAACTCCTACGTACATACATCCGTTGTATAATGATAATAAAAGAGGCAATTACTTAGATATGTCGCCATGGATACATTCCCGCAAGAAAACGGCAAACATTATAGCCCAGCGGATATATAACAATTTTGAGTGGAATTGTGCACTTTCTGCTACAAACACCAAATTTTGCAGAATTGTGCCTTTTGATATCCTAAAAAGATATAGCTATGGAGACATTTGAGTAAATGGATGTAATCTTGTTTTTTGGCACTTCTTCCAAAAACCCATCAATATGTTTTTAAGTCTCATATCTCTGTTTGTAAAACAGGTAGAATAGCTATCTTGGTGTCTAAACATACTTATTTTAGGTAAACAAATCCATTGGAAACTAACAAAAAACTTAAGTTTCAGATTTTTACAAAAAAAAATCATTTTTTGTTTTTTAAGCAAAGTCCACAAATATGTGAGCAACTCATGAATATCACGTTTATGTGAAACCAACGCCGGACACTGCCTCAACGGAGAAAGCGAATGCCCGCAGAGATATAAAGACTCCACAATCGGTGCTTACATCAGAAGAGCTCTCACACACTGCAGTACAGGCAGCTTATGCACAAAGAAATCGAGCGATCCACTCAAGTCCTCATCAACAACGGCTTCAGCGAGAGAGACATCAACCGTCAGACTAAGAAAATCATGGAGAACATGTACAGCCCTAAAGGCCACAAAAAAAGTCAGGACATAACTATCTTTTACCGGGCTTTTTTTTCCACCGCTCACCAGGAAGAAGAAAGAATAATATCACAAATCGTCAACCGTAATGTGATACCTGCAGACCCAGCGAGGAGAATACAACTACAAATTTATTACAAAAACAAGAACACCAGCAACCTCCTTCTCCGTAACAGCCCAAGCCAGACGAAGGAGACAAAACAAAAGTCCCATGTCGTATATAGGATCACATGCAAAAGAGGAAACTGTGAAGTCCTCCCCTCATCCTACATCGGCATGACGACAACGAAGCTGTCCAGACGTCTTACTTGCCACCTAACTTCCGGAACCCCAAAAAGTCACCTATTACAAAAACATGGCATCATCATCACAAGAACATTTCTAGACGAAAATACAGAACTGGTCGACATGTGTGCAGATGTGCGGCGACTTCCAATCCTAAAAGCACTATACATAAAAGAGATCAATCCCAAGCTTAACGTACAGGCAAACGACCTACAAGCTCTACCCAGCATGAAAAGAACAAAAGCAAATAACAGCCTACTCACAGAAAAGCAAAGCGAGGAGTCAACAGCCAATAAGCGTCTCCCACTCACGGAGACGAGAAGCAGAAGCTATCTACCAATCAGCGCCGCCATTAGGCTGTATGGCAGGCAGACTTCATCTATAAATAGCGCTTCACCCCACATCTAAGTCATGCTCATCTCTACAACTGAGGAGAAAATATCTTCCACATGCTGCTGAAGAAGGGTTCTTAGACCCGAAATCGCGATACAGCAAAATGACAAGCTACGGCGAAGTCATACAAGTGATTACAAAAGAGAATAAGACACTCTTAAGACAAAGAGAAAGTATCTTTAAAAAGATAATAAACGCTGAACTAGTTATCACTTTTAATGATATATATATATATATATATATATATATATATATATATATATATATATATATATATATATATATATATATAATAATAATAATATAAGCGAAAGTGTGTCTGTGTGTCCACTCTAAGTTCCGTCCCCAATGGCGCAATCCCATCATATGGCACATTTTTGGAACCAGGTTGACCAGGGGAAGGTTTGAAGCTCAATTATGGGATGATCCGATCACTTTTTTTTTTTAGCAGCCTATTAGCGAGAATTGTGGAAAAAAAAAGTGGGTTGCGAGAATTGAGGAAACCTTGATGTAGGGTGATGGGTAATGAGTGAGTGAATGGGTGGGGTGATGGGTATGGAGTGATGGGTGAGTGAATGGGTGGGGGGTGATGGGTGATGGGTGAGGGAATAGGTGGGGGTCATGGGTAATGGGTGAGTGAATGGGTGTGTGGTGATGGGTAATGGGTGAGTGAATGGGTGGGGGGTGATGGGTAATGGGTGAGTGAATGGGTGGGGAGTGATGGGTAATGGGTGAGTGAATGGGTTGGGGGTGATGTGAATCGGTTGGCGTTAATACATACATTTCTACATCCATGATTTCAGGAAAGTTAGAAAGGGCTATCTGGAGAGTCTGTGTTTGGTGGGCCGAAGGCCCACCAATACCCCTCCGCAGGAGCTAGATAAAAAGTCCGCCCGGAGGGCGGCTTTGTGGCTAGTATGCTATATATACTAGTGTAGCTCACTATATGTATAACCAAAGTGATTAAATTAAAGAATATTTTCATATTTTCGTAAGATGTTCTAAGATATGTTATTGTGGCATGAATAGTTGGCTGTAGCATGATATAAATGATTTGCTCACATATTTGTGGACCCTGCTAACAACATAATCCATTTTTTGTTGTTGTTAAACTACGAAACTTAATTTGTTCTACTTTGCAATGGATTCTTTAGCCTCAAAATTGTATGTTTAGACACCAAGATTGTTATTGTACCTGTTTTAGACACAGAAATATGAGATGTAAAAAAATATTGATGGCTTTTTGGAAGAAGTGCCAAAAAACAAGTTTACATCCATTTATTCAAATGCCTCCATAGCTATATCTTTTTAGGATATCAAAAGGCACAATTCTGCAAAATTTGGTGCTTGTAGCAAAAAGTGCACAATTACATCACTAATCAGCTGGGCTATAATAATAATAAGACTAATAAAACTCCTTGAGTCTCGCCCCCCTCTCCCCTCGCCCTCGCCCCTCCCCAACGCGGCTACCTTGTGACGGGATAAAATGTAATTAACTTGAGTAATTATGATGCTGAGAGAGAGAGAGAGAGAGAGAGAGAGAGAGAAGAGAGAGAGAGAGAGAGAGAGAGAGAGAGAGAGAGAGAGAGAGAGAGAGAGAGAGAGAGAGAGAGAGAGGAGAGAGAGAGAGGAGAGAGAGAGAAGAGAGATGAGAGAGGAGAGAGAGAGAGAGAGAGAGAGAGAGGAGAGAGGAGAGAGAGAGGAGAGAGAGAGAGAGAGAGAGAGAGAGAGAGAGAGAGAGAGAAAAAAAAAAGGGAACACTATGCTGATATAGAAGAAACATTTTGAAAAACACACTCACACACACACACACACACATACAAACAAACACACACACACGCACACACACACAAATAGCGCATTTTCGTGACATTCACCGCCCTGGTTCAGTCCAGTCCGGACCGGGTCAGGGTGGACTGATGGTCGCGAAAATACATTGAGACTGGCCCCGTCCCATTCGTCGTTCCTATTGGCTGGGGGATAGAGTGGGCGGTCCTCCGGGCAGAAATGCAATATGGTGTTGTTGATGGTACATTTATTTCCCAAGATGTTTCAGCAAATTGCGAATATTGTAATTTTTCGTGAAATAACTTTAGTCTTATGGTCGGCCATCATGGTGTTTCATGTCTTATCAGCAGCACGAGAAGCTCCTGGTCGTCTTCCCCGCTGACTGTAGTGCGCATGAGCCAGTTCTCCCCACACTGGTCCAAGGTGGTCCTGCTATTTGGGCTGCACCGGACTGGACTGGGCTAAACTGTTCCAGACTGCCTCGCAAAAAACAGTGGTCGCCCGGGACTAGCCCAGTCCAGACCGGGCCAGAGCGGCCGCGAAAACGCGCTTAAAATCAGGCAGGCAAGCAGGCATAAAGCACACCATTGGCTGTGGGAAAGTCAGCTTGGAGTTTAGACAGGCATAAGGCACACCATTGGCTGTGGGAAAGTCAGGTTGGAGTTAAGACAGGCCGGAGTTGGTCTCTTGGAACCTCAACACCCTAGCTCCATGCGATTGCTGACACAATGACACATCCTTAATATTGTCACCCTTCCTCATCTGCTACCCATGAGCTAGATATGACATTTCCTTACTCAAGAGATTAATACAATATGTAAGTCAAATAATGAGTAAAAATACAACAAAAATGAGCGACACGCATTACCAAATGCTAGTCGTGGCCCCGGACGCCATGCAGGAGGCGTTCAAGAAGCAGTACCATCGCCTTTCCTTGACCTGGCAACCGGACAAGAACCCGTAGGACGTCGCGGCGGCCATGGCCAGTTTTCAGCTGCTGCAGGTAGCCTACGCGACTCTCTCCGACCCTGACAGTAGAGCGAGGTACGACGCCAAGCTGGGAGCACACTCCCACCAGCACCAGCAACAGCCCTAGCCCCGGCAGGAGCCCACCACCACCAAGGACAAGACCTCTTCTTCCACCACCAAGATGGTGGAAGGATGGAATTCTTTCTCCATCTTCCTCATGTTCCATCATGGACACATATTCCTCCACCAAAGGCGACGCCTCCTCCACCAAGAGCAACGCCTCTTCCTCCACCAAGGGCAAGGCATCCTCCACCAATGGCAACGCCACCTCCTCCACTAAGGACAACAGCAAAAAGTCTTCACCAGACTTTTGCCCTTTCCTGTACAGGAACACTGGCGCAGAGGAGATCCGCAAAATGAGGCGAGAGAGGAATAAGAAGAAGGACCGCTGATCAGACCGCTGAGCTTCGGATTGTGGCAATCCGGGGGAAGGCGCACAACGGGAGTCCTGATTGTCTCACAAAAAATAGTGTAAAGTAATTACATAATATTTATATTGAAAAATACATAAATAAAATGAAAAAAGTGTATGAATGATTGTTGGAATGTATGAATGCATGTTTGTGTAAGGCAACCCGTATTTCTATTATAATATATGAAATGTGATTACGAGCGAGAGGTTAGAACATGCAGGTAACATAACGATTCAAGAAGAAGGATAAAAATTGCGCATCACCCCGCGGCGCAAATTTTGTTTTGGCGCCACGTTATCAAACCGTAACAACCCTTCCCCCGGGTCACCATACTGAGGGTGTTCCACTCAAGATTATACACAACAACTCTCCTACAACGATGTCCTCAACGAACACTGAATTGTTCTTCTTTTCAACGTTTCGCTAAAACGCAAAAAACATTTGTTGGTAAAAAAAAATCTAGCTCTTGTGTGTGTGTGTGTGTGTGTGTGTGTGTGTGTGTGTGTGTGTGTGTGTGTGTGTGTGTGTGTGTGTGTGTGTGTGTGTGTGTGTGTGTGTGTGTGTGTGGCGTACTTGTCTTAGTGCTTCTATCAATATTATGACTATTATTAATACTGCCATAGTTATACCATAATATAGGTTTTATATAATTATTGTCATCATGAATATTATTACTATTATAGTATACCTTTCATTATCATTCTTATTCTCCTTTTCCTCCTCGTCTTTCTGCTTCTCCTTAACGTCAATTCTGATCGCCCACTTGCACCTAAGATGAAGCCAAGTTAGAATCAGTCCAGAAACCAAGTTCATTATGTCGCTGAAACATTTGTCTAATGAAGAAGGATGCGAAATTATATATTTTCCGTGGAATTCGTGGGGATTTGACAGAAACCTTAAGAAAACTTAAATTATTTTATATAATTAATCAAGAGTACCTTTTTAAACTATTCAGGTAACGAAAACAAAAATTCAAAATTAAATGGACAAAGTTTCAATACAGATCTCAGAAATTATTATTTTAACGTCAAAGTAGTCAATCGATGGAGCAAGTTACCAGATAATGTTGTCCAAGCCAGCACAATAAATACATTTAAATAAGAGACTAAATGCGTACTTCAAAGTAGATGAGTTTTAGCATTGTCCCTCGAGTAATCCTGCAAACCTTCCGCGGATG